>VSMD01012757.1:0-36187 GCA_008750895.1 Mirza zaza
TTTTTTGAGACAGAGTCTCACTTTATTGCCCAGGCTAGAGTGAGTGCCATGGCGTCAGCCTAGCTCACAGCAACCTCAAACTCCTGGGCTCAAGCAATCCTGCTGCCTCAGCCTCCCAAGTAGCTGGGACTACAGGCATGTGCCACCATGCCCGGCTAATTTTTTCTATATATATTAGTTGGCCAATTAATTTCTTTCTATTTATAGTAGAGATGGGGTCTCGCTCTTGCTCAGGCTGGTCTCGAACTCTTGAGCTCAAACGATCCGCCCACCTCGGCCTCCCAGAGAGCTAGGATTACAGGCTTGAGCCACCGCGCCCGGCCCAATGAGGATATTAGAATAGATGATTTAACAGTATTCATTCAGTATATATTTATTAGATACCTTTTATGTGCCAGTCTAGATGCTGGGAACATAACAGTATATAAAGGAAAAATCTCAGCCCTCATAGAGCTTTCATTTTAGTGGGAATGCTTGCATTCCAGTGCAGAAGTTTCCATTTTCATGTGCAATGGAGTTTAAAGGCGTACCCACATCTGAAACTCCGAGAGTTATAGGCATGATAATTATGGTGAGTGGATGTGGTATAATCATGTTTTCTTGATGGTGGTAATTTGTTCAAGAAACCATTTTATCAACAAAGAAGATAGTGTTTAGTTTTGAGCTCTGTCAAGCTCTTGAAACTATTTTAAGGATATGGTTATTTACATATAATTATATCCACCCTTATTGTTGAGTATTCATAATCCAATTAGCCATTTCCCTTGTTTTCTATCTTGTTGCCCATTTATATTGATCACCTCTGAGGTTTTCAACACTTAAAAGTGTGGATACAGTGAGGACTGATAAGAACTTTGTGAGGTTTAACTGGGTGGTTTATCTGTGTTCTTTATCTCTGTATCTGATCTTCGTCTTCAGTTTATGTTACCAACTCTGTTGTAATTACATGGGCAAATAATAACGTTCAAATATGATTTTCTTTGTGATGGGAATTCATCTGTAAATTTCTTACTTTGAGGATGTGGCAGGGTTAATTATAGTAAATCTCAGGATATGCTCATGTTGTTCTATAGTCATTTTCACAAACTGGCATGAATCTTTGAGGACTGGGCCAAGGCCTTTGTAGTTAGTAGGTCATTCATGCTCAATGGAGCTGTGATTCTATTATGAAGTATGTGTGAGGAGAGGTATACAACTTTGTGGGCCTCTATCTCCTGGTCTTGGACAAGTCACTTATCTTCCATTTATAATTTGCAAAATGAGGATAATACCTGCCTTTGTGAGATGATTTGAGCAGAAATTATGGGCACAGTGTCTGACACAGTAAACGTTGAGTAATAGCTCTTATGATTGAAATATAAATAACTGTTAATGCTTTTAACATAATTGTGGAAACTCGAGTTTTATATTTTATTGCTTCTAAAATATTTTGGTCAAAAATCATCTTTAGTGATTGGTCCCCAGACTGTTTCTCACAGCCAAAGTAATTAGAGAGCTGCCTGTTTGTCTTGGTTAGCTTAGACAGGCGTGGAATATTTGGGTTTTAATCTTACCAGGACATTTATTCAGTTCTCAAAATGTAATTAGATAGCATATGCTAGAAATCAACTTTGTTCATTTCATGATTAATGTAAATGATATGCTCCACTAAAATGATATGTGGTCAATGGTACATTAAAGAAAAAAAGGTTTTCTGTGCAACATGGAACCATTTAAGTGTCCTCAGCTTCTTGGAAGATGTGATTTTGAATTTCAGGGGCCTAAGAATGAGAAGTAACACTGGACATGTAGGTATGGTAGTTAACTATTCCCTCTTGTGTAGCATGGCTGTCGAGGACATTACCGTTCCCTGATTTTCCTGTCTCACTATATATTTCTTCTGGCCCTCATACCTTTTTTTCTGCTTGATCCTTACATATGGTCACAAGGGTTCTTTTTAGGGTCCTCTAAGCTTAAGCTACACTTTTTCTCTAGGTGATGTCAGTATCACCTGTGCTTTCAGCTGTTGCCCATATGATGACAAACCCCAAGCCATATCTCTACTGTATTCAAAACTCGGGTGTCTTGTGGCAAAATGGATATTTCCACAAACTTCTCAATCACAATGAGTTCAATAATTAAGTTAAATCTCAACTAGTCCCACTTCTAGTGGTATGCCCCATTCCCATGGATAATTCTATCATCACTCCAGTCTCCCATCACCTGGAACTTGTCCTCGATTCTTCTCTTTGACTTTCTCTATTCAGTTTGAATACCAAGTCATGTCCACTCTACCTGTTTACCATTAGATTCATTTCTTATCCTTTACCCAGTTGCTTCTGCCATTGTACAGACCATCATCTTCTTCATGTCTGCATTACTGTAACAATCTTCTGGATGTCTTTCTGTTTCAGTTTTTTCTCTCATTCTGTACTTTACAGTCAGGTTGGGCTATCTGAAATGGGAATCTCATTATCTTGGTCCTCTATTTAAAGTAGTTAATATGGCTTCTCTTTGCCTTTAAAATAACCTCCTCGTTGCCTTTAAAATAACACACACAGCTGGGGTGGGGGGCAAAGGGGGCGAGCATGGTGATGTGTGCCTGTAGTCCCAGCTACTCGGGAGTCTAAGGTAGGAGGATTGCTTGAGATCAGGAGTTCAAAGGCCAGACTGGGCAACAGAGTGAGACCCTGTCTCTGAATAAACTAAAACAAAGAAAACATACACAAAATCTTTTATGTTTTGGCTTCTGTGTCCTTCTCTTAGTGTTAATTATTAATATTACCAATTTGCCTTCCACCTCCCCTTCTATCTCCACACACAAGTTCCCACTTCACTTCTACAGTGGATCATTGTTCTGTACCTATGGTTTCCTCTGTGAGGAATGCTCTCATGTTTCCACATACCTCTTTGTGCCTGGCATGTACCTGCTATCCTGACTACTTTGTCTGATTAATGAGTACTCATTATTTTAAAAGCACCTCAAAGGTCAACTTCTGTAGAAAGGCTTGCTAGATGACCCTCTTCTCCTAATCTGGGTTAAGTATTAGTCCTGTGCTTTCTAAGCAACATGCTCTTGGCTTATCTGTGCTTATCTATACTCCTCATTCGCTCAGCTTCTTGAAGGCAGTCTTTATTCCCATGCCTACTTCTTGGCACATTCTAGGAGCCATTAAATATAGGTTGATTGGTTGTTTTTGTGCTTGTATATTAGATGTGAATAACATTTTAAAAATTATTTTTTATTACTGAGATATAATTCACATACCATAAAATTCACCCTTGTAAAGGATTCAATCCAGTGGTTTTGAGCATATTCACAAGGTTGTACAACCCTCACCGTACTCTAATTCTAGATCATTTTTATTATTCCAAAAAGAAACCTGTACCTGTAAATAGATACTCTCCATTCTCCTGTCCCCTCAGCCCCTGGCAGCCAATAATCTACTTTCAGTCTGTTTGGATTTGTGTATTCTGGACATTTACATAAATGGAATCATACAACATGTAGCTGGCTTTTTTTCACTTAGCATAATATTTTCAAGATTTGCCCATGTGATAGCATGTACCAGCACTTCATTCCTTTTGCTGACTGAATAATGTTCTGAATATCACATATTATCCATTCATCAGTTGATAGACATTTGGGTTGTTTCCATTTGTTTTGGCTATCATGAATAATGCTGTTATGAGCATTCATGTACAAATTTTTGTGTGAAGAGATGTTTTCATTTATCTTGGGTATATACCTAGCATTAGAATTGCTAGGTCATATGGTAACTCCATGTTTAACTTTTTGAGGAATTGCCAAACTGTTTTCCAAAGTGGTGGCCCCATTTTATATTCTTACTAGCAATGTTGAGAGTTCCAAATTTTCCACATTTTCACCAATACTTGTTACTATATTTTTTTAATTTTAAAAAAAATAACTTTTTTTTTTTTTTTTTTTTTGAGAGATGAGGTCTTGCTATGTTGCTCAGGCTGGTCTTGAACTCATAGCCTCAAGTGATCCTCCTGCCTCAGCCTTCCAAAGTGCTAGGATTACAGACATGAACCACCATACCTGGCCACAATCTATCTTTTTTTTTCTTTTGAGACAGAGTCTCACTCTGTTGCCCGGGCTAGAGGACCATAGGGTCAGCCTAGCTCACAACAACCTCAAACTCCTGGGCTCAAGCAATCCTTCTGCCTCAGCCTCCCAAGCAGCTGGGACTACAGGCATGCGCCACCATGCTCAGCTCATTTTTTCTATGTAGAATTTTAGCTTGCCAATTAATTTATTTCTATTTTTAGTAGAGACAGGGTCTCACTCTTGATTACACTGCTTTCAAACTCCTGATCTTGACCGATCCGCCTGCCTCGGCCTCCCAGATTGCTAGGATTATAGGCATGAGCCACCACACCCGGCCACTAACTATCTTTTTGATTCTAGACATCCTAGTGGGTGTAAAGTGGTATCTCATATTGGTTTTGATGTACATTTCTCTGTGCTTATTGGCCATTTGTATATCTTCTTTGAAGAAATGTCTACACAAATCCTTCTTCCAGTTTTAAATTGGGTTTTATGTCTTTTTGTTGAGTTGTAAGAGTTCTTTATATATTCTGAATTAGTATCAGGACACCTGTTATCAGATATGTGATTCGCAGAAGATACGAATAATAATGGGTACAGGGTTTCTTTTTGGAATGATGAAAATACTCTAAAATTAGTGGTGATGGTTGCATAACCTTTGGAATACTCAAAACCACTAACTGTACACTTTGAAAGGGTGAGTTTTATGATATTTGAATTATATGTCAAAACTTTAAAACATGTGTACTTTATTCTCTTTTTTTGACCTATTCAAATTTGTATTTTAAGAGAGGAGGGTTTCGCCACGTTGCCCAGGCTGAAGTAAAGTGTGAATACAGGTGTAATCATAGCACACTACAGCCTCCAACTCTTGTGCTCAAGTGATCCATTTGCCTCAGCTTCCCAAGTAGCTGGGACTACAGGTGCATGCCATCACACCAGCCCTAAGTTTGTACCACTTTTGAGGATACCTGGGACGGTCGGTACCTGTTGGCCACCGTGCCAGGAGTTTGAGCACTGTTGTCATTGGCAGGAGAAAAGAGAGTGAGTGTGATCTGCTGTCTGTGCAGGCCCACCTATGCTTTATGTCAGTGGTACTTCCAGATTTTAAAAGTCCCTCTTTGCTTGTGTAAAATTTAGGCAACCATTTATTTTCAGATTTAATTTAAATTTTGTTTTTATTAGTTCTGATAAGATCAATCATTGGATGTATTTTTTTCCACTCTATAATGTCTTCATTTGATTTGGATTAGGGTCCTTAGATATTTTTCTTATAATCACGTATACAAAGAAAAGTATAACTGAGTTGGATGGGATGGAGGTTTTGAAGATTTGATTATAGTTTGAGTAACTTTCCCAGAAAATTAACTTTTGCATTGGAATAGTCACAGTGAATTGGGACTTAATATTAGAAAACAAAATAATACATCTTTGTTTCAGATTTAATTTTCTTGCTATTAGGCACGTGACTTTTAAAGTTTGTTTTTATAGCACTTCACATTTTGGTAGATTTTGGTTTTAATGTGTGAAATTTCTGTGAAATGTGCCTTGATACTTTTTAACATTGTTGATAATGTTTTCATATTAAGAATGAAGGATACTAAGTATAGAGAAAAGTAATTTTCCTTTAAAAATTGGATTGTTTTAGTTAATTATAATATTATTTGTAATTTAACTAGTTAGTTGTAACTAGTTGGAACCAATCAAAAGTAATCACTCTTGGTCTTTGTGACTTTAAGTTCCAGCTATTCAGATTTAGAATTCTGTTGTGACACTAGTTTTGGTTCTGTGACTCTGAGAGAATTCTGAAAATTAGAGTAACAATCTTCATTTTCTCTAGTGGTTTTGAACCCTCTTGTTGTGTGCTTTCTCCCTATTATCTCTCTGCTATTCCCCTTCCCAGCCTTCCTTACCCTGCCCCTTGCCACAAAATTAAAATCGGGAGAGTTTGGAAAATAACATTTTATGATTTTGTTTCATTTACAGCATAAGCTGTAACCATGACTACTGAAGTAGGCTCTGCCTCTGAAGTGAAGAAGGACTCTGACCAGTTAGGAGCAGGCGCAACCAAGGAGAAACCTAAAGAAGTAGCAGAAAACCAGCAGAATAAGTCAGGTGATCCAGAGGAAGAAGAAGGTTCCCAGCCATCTCCTACAGCTGAAAGCCAAAGTAGTGTGCGTTTCCAGAAGAGGCAGAAGGAGCCATCTGAGAGAAGGGGTATTTCCCGATTCATACCCCCATGGCTTAAGAAACAAAGGTCATATACCTTAGTCGTGGCCAAAGATGGAGGAGATAAAAAAGAGCCTACCCAAGCTGTTGTGGAAGAACAGGTCTTTGATAAAGAGGAACCTCTTCCAGAAGAAGAGAGACAGGCCAAGGGTGATGCTGAAGAAGTGGCTCAGAGGAAGCAACTGGAGATTAAGGTTGAAGGCAAGGAAGAAAAACCTTCTGTGAGCAGAGCTGAGACACAGGTATGTTTGGGAATGCTTGTCTGGAAATAAACACTAGATAGCATAACCACATAACAAAAAGGGTTGGTTTGTTTTGGATCATTTCCAGATTTCTTGTATGGAGATAACTGCTTTGACTTAATGTTTCTGCAATATGGGTCTTGGATTGGTCTTCCTTTAAATCCTGTTAATCCTTTAAAAAAATCCACTATATATATAAGCAGATTACTAAAAGATTCAAGTCTGTTCCTTTTAAGGTTGTGTAGATTCTCTCAGACTCCTGTAATCTCTCCTTTTAAACAGAATGCCCTTTTATACCTTTTTGATTTGATTTATTTAGGTATTCAGTGGGTAGTCAGTAGTAGATTTGTGCATTATGGTTGCCTAATGAAGCTTAGGTTTTGCCATGGTATGAGATTTTGATCATAAATTGTATTGTTTGAAATGATATTTAAGCTGTAGTTGCAGGATGTCATTTCTTTTACGCATTTAATGCTGAAATGACCAACTTCGCAAAATGAGAGAATTGGCAGTGGAAGGAAGATGAGGGGAGCTTTCCTTTCTAGCAGAATTCTCAAGTCTTTTAAAATCTTAGGCTTACAGTGGTTACAATAATCACGATTCTTATTAAAAATTTTCCTTTTCGTTTGTTGTCTTCTGCAACTTGGTTATCTTGAGTATGAACTTAATTGTTTTCTTCAACAGCCTGTTGAATTAGTAAGTAAGGAGAGAGAAGAGGAGAAGGTAAAGGAACTACAAGAAGACAAATCAGAAGGAGCAACAGCATCAAAAAGAGTGACCAAGGAAGTGCAGACCAATGAGCTAAAAGCAGAGAAGGCCTCTCAAAAAGCCACCAAGAAGACCAAAACTGTCCAGTGTAAAGTGATCCTCTTAGATGGCACCGAATACAGCTGTGATCTGGAGGTGAGTCAGGGAGCTGAACAGAGAGCTATATTGATGTGTGGTTGTGGCATAGCACAATGCATGTGTTCCTATAAGCTAGTTTTTTACAGTTTTGTATATATAAAAAAAAAAGCCCATAGAAATAAGTCATCGTTTCCATTACAAACGATATTTCCTGACCCTTAGGATAAGCAGGGACAACGTTCTCTGCCAGTCTATATTGGTCATGTGTACCGCCTGGTATTTGTTCTGGATGGGCATTAAATATTTTGAATGTTACCTCTGGCTATAAGATGTTTTTCTTGAGGAGACATGATAGCAAGCAGTAGGTCAACATTTTAGGATAATGAAATGTAACCCCAAATGTTTTATCTTGAGACAGATAATGGCTTAAAATCTGGCTCATTTATTTAGTTTCATTTAATTAAAAAACACCCATGCTTTGCAAAACATGTAATTCATTAGTATTGATGCTGACAGAAGCCAATGCATTTAGCACCTTATAATTTTATGTCAGTCAGAAGAGTTTGTTACTTTTTACAACTAAATTACTTTATGACCTATACTAATAGCTAATGTTCACTGAAGAACTGTGTCAAGTGCTTTGATGCATTATCTCATTTAATACTTATGAGAAACTGTATAAGGTAGGTATCATTGGTATTCTCAGTGTTGCAATGGGGAACGTGGGGTAGAGAGATTAAACAGCTTGCTGAAAGTTTCACAGCTAGTTAGTGGTTGAGCCAATATTCCAGCCCTGGTAATTTGATTTTAGAGCTCACGGACCTAACCACAGAACTATATACTATTTTATCTGTCACACATGGGACCTATCTTGCTTGTTAAAGTCTATTCTAGTCTTTTCTTTGGTATTCTAATCTAGTAAATTTTAAAAAAAAATTTTTTTAATGTCTCACATTCTTGTTAAAAATAGAAGTTATGCTTTAACAACAATGAAAGCATTCAGCTTGGTAATGACATGTCTATCTAGTTGAACAATAGTTTATTATATATTTGAATGTGTATCATATTGCAAGATGCTGAGGATACTAAGATGAATAATTTATGGTTCTTGTCCTCATCTTTGTATTAGTTATCTAGAACTTTATTTTACTCATTTGAGTTAATTGCTTTGAGATTTCAATTGTTTAAAGAAAAGGAGTAGCAAAAGAGGATTAAACATCCTTGTCTTAATTCTTGCTGCCATAACAAAATACCTTAGGCTGGATAATTTATAAACAGCAGAAATTAATTGCCCTTGGTTCTAGAGACTGGAAAGTCCCAGATCAAGGTGCCAGCATATTTTGTATCTGGTGAGGGGCTGGTCTCTGCTTCCAAGATGGCACCTTCTTACTGCATTTTCACATAGTGGAAGGGACAAGTGTTATGTCCTCCCTTTGTGGAAGGGACAAGATATCTCCCTTCAATCTCTCTTATAAGGTCCTGATCTCTTTCTTGAGGGCTGAGCCTTCATGATTTAATCACCTCATACAAGCCACCACCTCTTAATACCACCATAATAGGGATTAGACTCAACATGAATTTTGGAGGGACACATTCGGACTGTAGCAATCCTTAAAGCTTTCTTTTCTTCTGCCCCTTTTTAACACTTCCCTCTTGTCCTTTCCTAAGACTCCGTTCCTGTCCCAGAGAGAAAGAGAGAGAGAGAGAGAAGAGGGATAGAGGAAAACTAACTTTGTGTCTCAGAAGTAGGAGTAGAGGACAGTAAGGAAAAGAATAGAAGAGAATGTTTTTTTTTTTAACTTTGGTCAATGACATTGTATAACATTTGACCATACCTATGTTGTCTTTCCTACCTACCCTAGAAGTTAAGGAGTCTACTTTTTTTTTTTTTTTTAATTTATTTTTTGAGGCAGAGTTTCACTCTGTTGCCCTGGCTAGAGTGCAGTGGTGTCATCCTAGTTCAGCTCAACCTCTAACTCCTGGGCTCAGGCAATCCTCCTGCCTCAGCCGTTCAAGTATCTGGGACTACAGAAGTAGGCACCACCACATCTTGCTAATTTTTTCTATGTTTAGTAGAGACGAGGTCTAGCTTTTGCTCATGTTGGTCTTGGACCTAGGACTTTACGTGATCCTCCTGGCTTGGCCTTCCAAAGTGCTAGGATTATAGGCACGAGCCAAGGCTCCTGGCTGGGAGTCTATGTTTTTGAGCACCAGCTTGATCTTAAGTGACTTTGAGTCATTTATTCAACCTCTCTCGGCCTTTTCTTTATCTGTAGAACATAGAATTATTTAGAGGATCCAAAATGCCTATTAATTTCTAAAGTTCTTTTTATCACTAAACCACAAGATAGATTGATGTCCTTTATGGTTTAAATCTATTTTTATTCTTTATCTTTTTAAAAATGTCATGAAATATTTAAAAACTATAAAAATAAAGAAATAATACAAGAGACAGTTGTGTACCACCATAAAAATTTAATCAGATATTACAATTTTTCTGTGTGTTTTAGATCTTTAGCGAAGTAAAACATTAACGACATTGCTAAATTTCATTCCCATTTTTTCCTTCTTGCTTTGTATGTTGTTTTATGATGTTTAAATCTTCTTTATTCATTTTAACTGCTGTATCGTATTTCTTTGAATGACTCAACCAATTTATCCATTCCCCTACTGAGGCTCACTTCCTTTATATACTAACAGTCCTTTAGTGAACATTCTAGGACATGTTTCCTTGTTTACTTGTGCAAGAGTTTCTTTGGTGTAGGCATCAAGTGGTGAAATTGTTGATGGGATACAGTTTTACTTCTTCAGTTTTTGCAGATATTGCCAAAGTGAATGAGCCAATTTTCATTGCAACTAGCAACCATTAAGTTTGATTTTAATACATTGTCATTAGCACTTCTTATTATCAGACTTATTAATTTTGATCAATCATGTGTGTGGAATCACATCAGTATTTTAATTTGCATTTATTTAATCACTGTCAACTTTCACTAGGTTATGCTGCAGTAACAACCTCACAGCAATGGTTTGTTTTGTGTTCATGTTACACGTACTTGGTGAGTTAGCTGTGGCTCTGTTCCATACCATCTTTATTTTTGACCGAGACTGAAAGAGTAGCTTGTACCTGAAACGTGCTGGTCTCACAAAGGAAAAGAAAACATGGCAGAAACCACACTATGGTTCTTGAATCTTCTGCTTGGGAGTGGTGTATATCATGTTAACTTACATTTCACTGGCCAAGCCAGTCACGTGGTCAAGGCCAGTGACAATATGGTGAGCAAGTATCCTCTCATAGGAAGAAGGTGGTGAATAATTGGAAACATGAAAACAGTATTACAGTTTACAACACAAAAACAATACTACTGTTTACAAAAGATGAAGCTGAGCATCTTTTTATATTTAGGTTTATAGGATTGCTATAATCTAGGATTTTTTAAAATATCATGTTCTTTCTCAGATTATTCTTTTCCTAATGTCTAAAACTTAATCATGAATAAGTGATAATTTATCAAGTATATTCTTCAATTGAGAGGACCATATGTTTTTCTAACCCATCAATGTAATTTACATTAATATTTTCTACTGTTAAGGCATCTGAATTTCTAATGTAGACTCTACTTGGTCATGATGATTCTGCATTCATTTTGTGTGTGTGTGTGTTTTAAGGATTTTTGCATTTATTACCTTTAATTTTGTTTTATCAAATTGTATTCATCAGATTTTATTATGTGGATTGTATACTGTCCTCATAAAGTAAGAGGTTGCTTCCCTCTTACCATTGTGTGGCAAAGCTTGGATAGATTAGTGATTTATCTGTACTTTCAAGATCTAGTAGAACTTGCCTTTAAAACTATCTTGGCTGGTGGCCTTTTTAGGGGAAGAGTGATGATGGAGGGCAGTTTTTGTTGCTTTTTAAATCATTGATTCAATTTTTTTATTCTTATGGTCTGTTTCTGTTTTTTCTTGAGTCAGTTTTAGTAATTTGTATTTTTGGTGGAAACTCCATTTCATGTAATATAACAAATTTATTGGCATGAATCTTTTCATTGTATTTTCATCCTGTGCATTTGATTTTGGTTCCTTTTTTATTTCTGGTTTATTTACCTTTTCTTTTTTCTTGATTTCTTACTATATATAGATTTACCAGTTTAATTTTTTTCAAAGAACTTAGTTTTATTTATTATTTCCATTGTATGTTTTCTATTTTCTCACATTTTGTTCCCTTTTGTTCATTTTTGTTGGGATAACTATTCTTTTTCTAATTTCTTGAGTTTAATACTTAACAAAAAATGCTTTCATGGCTCTAATTTTCTCTTCAAGTACCTCTTATTGATTGTACAAGTTTGAAATACTTTTGAATAACATGGGGTTGGGGAGCCAACACCCCTTCCCTACAGTTGAAAATCTGTGTATAACTTTTGATTCCCCCCAAATTTAACTACTAATAGTCTCCTGTTGACTGGAAGCCTTTGTGATAACACAAACCGTTTATTATCGCATATTTTATGTGTTATGTATATTATATACTGTGTTCTTAAAATAACATAAGCCAGAGAAAATAAAATGTTATTAGAAAATTATAAGGAAGAGAAAATATATTTACTGTTCGTTAAGTGGAAGTGGATTATCAGATCATCATAAAGGTCTTCATCATAAAGGTTGAAGAGACTGAGGAAGAGAAAGAGGAGGGGTTGGTCTTGCTGTCTCAGGGGTGTCAGAGGCAGGAGAATATCTGGATATCAGTGGATCCACACAGTTAGAACCTGCATTCAAGGATCCAACTGTATTGCGCTTTCATTGCCATTCAGTTCCTAGTGTTTTCTCATCCCATTATGGGTCATTTTTGACTCCTGGGTTTTTTTATAGGTGTGATTTAAAGTTTCCTAGATGTGTGTGCATTTGTGTTTAAGTATATGTATTCATGTCTTGTGGGAAGAGAGGATTTTTCTTTTGTTCAGATTTCTAGTTTTATATGACAGTGTAGTCAGAATGTGGTCTAAATAATAGAGGATCTATTATATGGGTTAAGACTTTGAAACATAATTCGTGGTCAGCTTTTGTAATAATTCTCTTTGAGTTTGGAAAAGCATTATGGTATCCTTTCATTATTGATACAGATCTGTCCTCATGATCTATAAGGCTTCCAGATCTATCCTTATCATTAGACATAAATTACGTGGGTCATGTTTTCTATCTCTATTAATTATTTAATTGCTTAGTTTATCAATTAAGAGAGGTGTGTTAAAATTTTTCCTTATAATTATTCATTTGATAATTTCTCTTGGTATTCCTGTAAGTTTATGCTTTATTAAAACCTAAGGCTAGATTATTAGATATATACATGTGCAGAATTATATATTCTTGGGTAACTTTCCCCTTTTTAATATCATAGTACATTAAAATTTATTTCATTTGATATTTATATTACTGTACTAGCTTTAGTTAATATTTATCCAGATTATTTTCTGTCATTTCTTTGCTTTTAAACATTGTGTCCTTATGACTTTGAGACTCATTTTTTAATCACCTTTGGAAATTGTCTTTCATCTGGTGAATTAGACCGTTTATTGCACATGATTACTGAGATGTGTGCCTATATTTTGCCATTTAATTTTGGGCTATTATTTTTCTTTGTTTACTTGAATTTCCTTTTTCCCCTTTACTGCTATTCTTTTAGAAATTATCTTTAAATATTTTACAGACATACTTTATAATGTCGATTATTAATCACTATGCGTATCTCTCCCTTTCCTCCATTTTGTTTAGCATGCATTTATTGGATTTCTGATCTCATTTTGGAATGGTAGAAAATAAAACAATTTCTTATCTGTGTAACTATTCCTCCTTCTCTGATCCTACTGCTAGTAGAGAATCCAACTTACTAGGTTGCCTGAAGCAGATTTGAGATAATATCTAGAGTTAAAAGCAGCAGCTTTGTTTTTTAATTCAGGAATTAAATTGGTTGGGAAAACATAGAAGTCTTCCATTTTTATGACTGTATTAATTTATAGAGTATCTTTTTATTTAATAGAGGATTACTCAATATGCCATTATAAGAGTAAAATTTTGAGGGCAGTAAATCGTGAATAAGTTTGTAGCATTTGTGTTGAGTAAACCTGTTTTTCTTTTGAGTACAAAGCAAAGCAGAGTTTGAGTAGACTTTAGTGATGCTTGTCTTACAGCAGATTTTATGTACCAGCAGTTCACTTGAATTCTCAGCAGTGACTTTATATCTGAACATAGGTTGTATTAAATAATGCATCAATGTCCTAAGAGTTGTTGTAACAATGCAGAAGTTATAGGTTGTATTTGCTATTTTAATTCATTTCCCTTTTATTCAAGGTTCCTTCTTATTTTGGTTCTCCAGTTGCTTGCTTGGTATCATTAGTTCGGGTCTGCTACTCATGAGACCTGCTCTTATTTCCTCTTCAGAAGTGGAGCCCAGAGGACACTCTTGTGTTTCCCAGTTCCAGTACTGACCTTAGACAGATTGGGTGATTTGCTGATGCTGCTTATCTGAAGTTCCGTAGCTCTACTCCGGAAATCACTGTCTGAGGACTATTTGGGGAAGAACGTTGTGGGAAACTGTAACTATTAATGAACTTGTGAGCTCTCAAGGAAGGTGAATACAATATGGGAAATAAATACTTCTATTTTATTTGGTTTGGGAGAATAAATTTGTTTCCATCCATTCTCAGAAAAGGTTTTATTTCTGTCATGACTGTAGTTGCTATTTGTTTCTTTTCTTTCTATCTGTATGTGTCTAATTTTCAATCAAACCTTTAGATGACACAGCATGCCCAATGAAGAGGACCTAATTGTCCTCACGTAGGGTACCTACAACAGTAGAGGGAAGCCACTGTGAAAGCATGGCCTATGACGGAAGTCGTGAGGAGATGGAGTGGCCTGGCTGACAGTGGCCTGGCTTATAGGGACCTTATAGAGTAAAGTGAGCTTCTAGAAGATCCTCAAATGCCAGGATGAGAAGATTAAGACTGAGCCATAGAACAAAAAGGAACTGGGGAGTAATAGACAAGAGGTTGTAAAATCATTGGTATATAAGACCTAGCAGGTCAAGATGCTATTTAGATTTTGGAACATGGTAGATAGCAATGTGGCTGCAGTAATTTAAGGGGGACTTTTTTATATATTGCATTAGTTAATATGTATATCAGTAGTCTTTATAGATAATAGTTTTATGTGATGTAATTAGAGCTTTGGTAAATTAGGCAGTTTCTTGTTTGTGTTACTTATCAGTAATTTTGGTCAACAAAAGTATACCCTTTTAAACCATTTAATGTAAATATTGCTGTGTTAACTGAATAACTTTTTTTAAATCAAGAAGCATCATTTTGGGGAGTATTTTTGTTTGGTGTCCTAACATCATCTCTGCTTCCCGGATTATCACTATATTATATAGATATAATTATTATACATCATATATAATATACAAGCATGCTATATATTTATATGTATTATATATATGTATATATCTTTCTCTCCATGTATCTATATCTTTCTTCTCCTCCCCATCCTCTACTTTTCATGGCTTCTCTTTTCCACATTTTTCCTCCTGTGGGTCATCTGACCCTTTTCTTTCTGCTCCTGAACCTCAGGAATTAGATAAAGATGACTGATGAAGGAGCCAGTATAATACTGTTTTTAAAAATAAATTGTGATCTTTGAAGTCTGTGTTCTTTTAAGGAAACAGAGTATAATACTAAGTGGATAAAAAAATGTCACACAGAATTTGCCAGATTCCTAGAAGGTGGAAATAATAAATGAGCATAATATTGGATAATAGTTCATTTTTAGAGAATGATTGTAGTTGAGTTAAAAAACACTATGGAAACGGTTTGACTTTAATGTTATTTTTGGCTTAGGTAACAATAGGCTTATTGCTAAGTCATGCATTAATTTTGACCCAAGGCCTAGGCTTTCTGTGTGCATTTGTTCCAAATCTTTATGTTAGGTATTTTTTCATCGTTGTCAGTGAAAATTACAGTGTAAATTTTATATTATTTTATCATCTATTGATAATAAACTGAGATCTCAAATGTGTTTTGAAAAATACTTTGAGGATTATTATATTTTTTAATGAAGAAACTTTGTATTGAATATTTCTGTTCTTTGAAATGTTTTTATGTCACTGAGATATTTAAATGGTATATGACAAGCTCCTTTGGTACCAGATTTAACTTGTAAAGATTTGAGGGAGTCTCCTGGATTCTGCATGTTTGCTCCAGGGACTTGACTATAGGACTTTTAGGCTACTTTTAGGATAGGATATTGCTACTGAAGTCATTTACATACTCTAATGTGTTAAAACAGTTGGGCTCTTTCCTCTAAGGAAAAATACAGTTAGGTTTAGTTAAAGCTATGGATATAAATTCAGGAGATCTATGTTTACTTTTCTTTTGACTCTTTGGGTGTCTTGGGGAAGTCACTTCCTCCCTTCTTTTCTATTCTCAGTTTGCAAAGTGAGAATGAAAATATTTGCTTCCTCTATTTCTAGGATTGGACTGGTTTTACTACAGCTGATAAGTCTGTATATATTTTTTAAAGTTTGAAAATCAGTGTGAAAGTTCCTGTAGGACTTTGGAAGCATGAGTGAATGCACATTCTGAGTTAGAGTTGCTCACATTTTCCTCTGGCATCTGAAAGTTGTTCCCACGTGTTGATTTTGTCTAAGAATTAAGAGCATTGTTTCTACCCACACAGGAATTTCAGTACTATTTTTTCTTAGTTATGAATAAGGCTAACAGAATGTAGGCTCTCTTTATCAGTGTTCTGATGATACAATTCTTTATCAGAAAGCAAAGTGTGTCAAGGTCTTCCTGCCTTTCCTTATGTTGAGTTCTGGTCTCAGAAGTCCGATTTGATACCATTGCTTTTGAGTGTGTTTTACTTATTTATGTCTGTTTGCGCCCTCCAAAGTTGATCTTTTCAGATCTGTAGTAGTGACCCTTACTAAGCTTACTAGTTAAAGAGTTTCAAATATCTACATACTCATAGAGGATCAGGAAGCTGTGGCACTCTATAAAATCCCATAAAATAGTGATAGATTTATATATGATTTAGGAACTGAGAAAAATTTAACTGGCATATATTATGTACAATTTAAAATTCCAATGACACAGGTCAATACGGAATGTCTCTATCCAAATCTCGGTCCCTCTATCCCTTTAGCTTAAAAAGGGCTTTAACGGACAGGGTATTCTGTTCAAAACTTAATTTTTATGTACTACGTGGGAAAAGGCTGCAATGCCATGTGAGTGGTAGAATATTTTGGTTCAGCTTGAAGAATACAAGGGGCTCACAGGAGCAGAGAATGGCCTCATCAAGTCACTCCTTAGCTGAGTACTCTGAACTTTGTTAGGTGTGATCTCAGGCTGTCTTCTGATCTTTTACCACTGCATTTTCTGAGTCTTGCCTTTCTAGTCAAATTGGTCTTCTGATCAGGCACATCCTGAGTTGTCCATCTTTCTTTTAAGTTTCTGATCATTGTACTTTCCTCATTCACATATTCCTCCATGTCTTTTAATGTCCAACTCAAATCCTTCTCTCAGAATGTTCTTTTCTTCCTCTGAACTTGTTTGCACCATTAGTTTGATAATTAATCATGCCTTTGCCTTGTGAAAGAATCTCTTGTATTGTGTTAAACAACTGCTGAACTCTTCTGCTGTTTGATTTTTCTAAGGCTTATATTGTTGCTTCACTTGGATTGTTATTAGTTCCTTGAGAAAAAGAACTTCTCTCTGCCCACAGAGATTAATGTGGGACTTTGCCTAAAGTACTTCTCATAAAAAGTAATTTTTGATTTATTTCCCTCTACTTTCTTGTACATTTATAAAATTTTTATCTCATCTAAGATAAATGATAGCATTTGCTTATCATGTTCCTAATTCTTCTTTCCATCCTCTCCATTTAGAAAAGAAAGATTTGGGTGTGTGTATGTGTGTGTATATAATCCACTGCCTCCCTTATGATTGCTACTTCTATCCACCATTTTTTTTGTTTTTTAAATGTTTAGAAAAAGCAGGCTAACTTCTTGTAGAAATACTTAAAGGGCTTAACTAAGTGAAAACAAGTTATTATATTTCAACAAAAGATTGTGAAATTCTAGATGGGAGAGCAATGTGAAAGTGAATTTGATGTGTTCTTGCCCCTTTAGAAGTTCACAGGCCAAAGGAGAATGCAGACTCCTAGAAGCTAAGTATTCTTTCACTTAAATCGGAGCTGCCATCAGACTAGATTGCTTGCAGGCTGGGTGTATGCTGGGCTTGAAGAGGAGAATCTAATTAATACTGTTCCTTGCCGCGTTCTCTAATGTTCTCCTTGCCTCCTCTTCTCTTGAGCAAACTAAAGAATGATACGGTTTTTATTTCTCAGTAGTCAAGAAATTCCATCACATGCTTTTTCCTCTGCCCCATTTTTGGTTTCAAAATCTGGCGATTATCAGTTTTGTCCATGTATCAATGGTATTTTAAAAGCATTAAACTTGACACTTGATTGTGGTCTAACTATGAGTAACCATCTTGAAGACAATCTCTTATGGGCCCTTTTCTCACACATACTGCTTAGGCATGTCAGGTCCTTGTAATTTACCACTTAGTAAGTTTTTACTCTAATCAGAGGGTGGTAGTAGAACAGGAACCAGATATTTGAATTATTTTTCTGTTTTGGAATGAAATTACTTCAGGCTTGAGTAAGATTAGAAATGGTAGGAAAAGTCATTTTCGGAATAAAATTTGTACTTTAAAATTTGTTTTGACACATTTTTCTCTGAAATGCATAGGCATTAAAACTTTTAAAATCCTTGTCAGGCTTCATCAAATGAGGAGATGTAATCTAATTACTCTCTCATCCAGCAAAACCCTAAGATATCTTTTGTTAAACCATGTTGCCATAATCACTCTGTTTTCATCACAGTTTTATTTCCAGTCTCTTTTTTTCCCCTATTACTGTCTTCGGTTCTCCTGAACAGACTAAATAGTGTTACTGAGTTTTTATTTTTTCAACTGTCAGGAAATGTTGCCAATTTTCTTCTTCTTGATCCCCACCCTCACTCCCCACATAGCTTCCAGGCATGAGGAGGGACAAGGATTTGAGAATCTTGCCTTTACCTGTGTGGTATTTGATTCATGTCACAAAAGTTGGAGCTGGGGCCATTCTTTTCATCTAGTTCTTCCTCATCAGGGTACACATACTCTGTGGCCCAGTAGAAATGTGAACAGAATTTATCATTAGTGGTTACAGCACTACAATATACTATGCAAACATTTGGAGCTTGTTAGGGATTGAATGCAACATAACAAAATACAGTCTATAAAAAACACTGGAATACTCCGACAAAGAATTTCTTCATGCAAGGTGGCTAATGACTAAAACAATGATAAATGATCTGCCAGATTGCTATTTTAATATTTATTTGATTATGCTCTGCAACAGAGTTACAAATCAACTTTGAACTGTTAGAAAAATTATGATTAGGAGCATTACTTTAAACTCTCGTATTCTGGAGAGGCACCTCAAGACAAAAAGCTCCATTCTATCTATTAGTCAAATGGCATCTCATAAATGTGTGCTTCATTTGCAAAATCTGCCATTTTCACCTGTTTTGAGGTTGAGCCTGATTTTATGCATCAGTCTAGTTTTTCATATAGAGGGGAAACTTAATCTGAGTGTTATCATTATCCTTTTGTTATATTCATTGATAGCTCCTTCCGTATTTCTGTCAGGAGCAATTTAACCTGAATCAAATAGGAATGCTCTGATAAGCTATTCTTCTGTAGCACAGAGAGCCTGTATGAATCAAATGTCAAAATTCATTCTATGCAAATAGTTTATAGAGAATGTGCTAGCCTACAGAAGTTTGCTGCTTATGGTTTTTGAAATAAATTTTAATGGAAATGGTGCTTAGCAACTTTTAAAAAAGATACTTAAAAAAGTTTGGTGTGCTTCTCTGGCTAGAAGTTTGATACCAGCCTCTTTATTATCTAGCAATTATAGTCAACTCTCCACTTCTTAAAAGATATTCTTCATGGACTTAAGCCAAGTCTTGCTGTTCATAGTGATAGAAAAAGTTGGACAAAAATCTTGGATTATCATATCTTACAAATTACTTTAATGACACATTGCTGATCTCCGTTTAGCAATGGTATATAATTTTTAAGAAAAATGGAAAGTTAAGGAAGTTATATTTTTACAGTATTTTATAAATTTGTCCTCAAAATGTATTCATTTAAATATATCTTATGTGTTCAGAAATAATTTTTATCCCCAAATCTTTGGTTCCTACCTGTGCTGAGAAGATAAAAAAAGTATAAAGTATCAATTTATTTCTTAAGTTATTAATGAATTTTACTTTCAGAGTTAAGCTTTACATATAAAATAGTAATACAGGTATCTGCAGACACATTTATATACACATACATACATGTATGTGAATAAAATTGATAAAGTATTATTATGGTTTAGAAAAATTATATTAAAGTGTAGGAGTGCCCAGTTATTATAGGGCAGAGTTCATACACAAGTCTTCATTTGAGGAAAAAGGAACTTTTGGACTTTGAAGAATGATATATTTAGGAAACCCAGCAACACCTAGAGTATTACATTTTTCATTTGAAAATGGTTAAATAGTAAAATCCAAGCAGGAATTTGGGATTAAAAAAGAAGGTTTTTAAATATGTCTTTATATGTCAAGTATAACATAATAAAATGTATTGTCAACTTTTATTCAGCGTAAGCCACACTTTACTGAGCCAGTATTGCCATTTTTGACCCATTTTCTTTAGCTTGGCTGTAGCTGGGAATCTTCCAAAGCCAGTGTATCTTTGGAGTTCACATAATTTGAACTCTTCACTTATGCTAAGTCATATGGAGAGGTGGGTTTTCACTCATGGAAAACAAAGCATAAAAATAAATGCACTGACTCTACCTCCTATCCTCTTTCAGTCTGCTTTCCACAATTTTGTTGGTACTGATTCCATTCTTTCTCTTTTCCCTTGTGTGTGGAAGAATGCATGTGTGCATGCGCACACTCTACATTGTTTTAGAATCAATTCTATAGGAAGCAGAGCTAAATATACACGTTCATTCTGGTATCTTTAATTAGAAGTCCACTTTCTACTTACAAAATTTGAACAATGAGCATGTTTTATTACTAAAGCAAAATGGACCCTCCCCCTGAATACAGCACATATCACAGTTACCATGAGGCTTTCTGGATATCTTGTAAAAAGACTTTTAATTGGTTATGATACCTTTAGTAGCATCTGTTTGGACATTGTTCATTGTTTTTTTTTTGCAGATGCGTTTCATTAGTTTTCATTTTCTTGCTTCATTATTTCCTGTAGGTATCTAGATAATCCATTTTATTTTACATGTGTATTTAATTGGGCAGAGTGGGGGGTGGGTCATAGGACGTGAAGGGGGATGAAAATGCTATTTTACTTAAAATATGTGTTATTTGATATTTTGCAAATAATGGGTATAATTGTTATCTACTTGGTTTGGGTCATTATGTATTATATATAGTTGGTAGGCTTTGTTCATTGAACATTTCTGGACCAAGCTTTGGTGATACTGTTTAGGAATAATTAGTCTTGTCTGACTGACTCCAGGATGGAGCCTGTGCCCCAAAGGGGAAAGAATGCGTTCCTGTATTAGTGTTGGGTTTCACACTGATTTATTTTCCTATTGGTACTTCTCCCCCCTAGACTTTCTTATTACTAGTTCCATGATGATATCCAATTATTCCTTTTTAGTATTATAATACAAAAATGTTCTATGCCTCTTGCCTGTTTTTTTCTTCCTCTAGAAGCAAATTTCTAGTTCCTAAAATCTAGCAGATAAGCAGCTAAGTAATGAGAGGATCAGCAATTTGAGTGGGTGACTTTAGTGTGTGAATTACCTGTACTGTGTTCTAAGAGATACTTATATTTTAAAAGGAGACATCTGTTCACTCTAAAGAATCATAAGCAGTATAATTTCACTAATAAAGCCAAAAGAAGGGAGGAAAAAAGAATTAAGGCAGTGGAGTTGGGTAGAGGGCTCAACTTAGGCATCTTTGGGTCAGGTGGACCCGTTATATAGCCTTTTTGAGAGGCACATCTCAATGCCGTGCTCACACAAAGCTTCATAATTTTCTTGCTTCTGAATTCCTAGTTTCTCTCTAATGCCTCACAGTTTTCTCCTTATATAGTTGCATCGATTTATGCATATGTGTTTTAATTCATGCAAGACCTTGAAGATTCACCCAGAGTACCTCCTCCTCCCTGGTGAACAAAGACCTTGTTGTCACTTTGTCTTTTGTTTTACTTTGGTTAGTCACCAACCAGGAATGAGAAACTTTTACTTGGAAAAAATGTCAAGCTGAATGGAAACACTGTTGCCTCAGATAGATCAATGTTTAAAAACTGCGATATCTCAAAATGAAGTGTGTTTTTTTTCTCAGATTGCCCATAAATTGCTTGTCATTGAATTCAAGAATCAGAAATTCACGTGGTAAGGTTGAAGGAAACTACTGTTGCTAAGAAACTATCAAGCCCTCTCCCTTTTTATCAGATCCTGTCTCCTTCTGCTTTACCACCCCAAGAAAGTAAATGTGTAAGTGATAGGATTATTCTGCATTACCACTTGACTTCCACTTTGGCCAGTTTTTTTGTTAAAAAATACTTTAAACACTCTTGGCCCTGTAGAGGTTAGAATAGTTTCATTGGGTCTGGTTTGTGATCAGATAAGATCTATATTAGTCTTATGTTTTTCTACCTGATTTATTTCTCAAAGATAGACTAAATATAGTTGTCATTAGAGATTGCCAAAGAAATTTTATGTTACTGGGTTGTATTAATTAGTCATTTTTTTAAAAAAAGGATTTTAGGTGAAAAGTTGAGCAGTTGATATCCCATTATCTTGGCTTTTGGATCTGAGTCTTTCAAAAGTATGAAAGGAGAATAATACTCCATGGGATGTTGCCTCATCAGATTGGAAACTCAGTGCTGATGGATTTGAAGTGTGAGGACAGATAGTCTTACTCTGAGACAGGGATTCTCTTTGCTGACTGTACCTCATGGTCAGAATTTCTGGTTAAGCTTTTTAAAATACAGAAGCACAGGATTTTTAAGGCAGTGAAGCTCCTCTGTATAATGTGTAATACAGAGTAGGTACATGTCACTGTGCATTTGTCCAAACCTATAGAATGTAGGACACCAAGAATGAACCCTATTGTAAACTGTGGACTTTGGGTAATAAGGATATGTCAGTGTAGGTTCATCAGTTGTGCTACTCAGTGGGGGATGTTGATAATGGGAAGGCTATGCATGTGTGGGTGCAGAGGGTATGTGGGAAATCCGTATCTTCTGTATAATTTTGCTGTGAACTTAAAACTGCTCTAAAAAATAGTCTAATAAAAATTTTAAAAATTACAGATTCCCAGGTCCCTCCTTTGTAGATTCTAATTCAGTGGTCTGATGTTGGGCTTGAGCATCTGTGTAGCCATAGCTAAGAACTGCTTTGAGAGGCCCCACATTAAGACTGCAGGAGGTCTTATTAAATGTTTATTTGACTTCACTCACTTGACAGCTGCTTCCTAACTCTAATTGGTAGCTGAATTTGTCTGGTTACGATTTGTTTTGAGTAATGCCCAGGACATAATAAAGGCTTGATAAATACTATAATTATTATCACTATATTTTAAGATCCTGATTGTATTTTTCTCAGGATCTTATCAGTTTTCTTCAATTTTTGATGAAAACACTCAAGTCCTATGCTTTGGATAAATTCCCAATATTGTTCTTATATACTGTCACAAACTTTGTGGTTTGGAAAGTCCATAATATAAACACACACCACTTATATATTGACAATGACTTTATAATTTAAAGAACTTGCTTAGACTGAAAAACTGAACCTTAGGAAGTACTTTTGTAAGTAAGAAAAAGCCCACAAGATTTAAAAATAATACATTTTATCTTGAAAGTTTGAATAAACCAATCCTTGGTGTCCAAGGATTTATCCTCTTATTGGAGAATCCTCTTGTTGGAGAGTCAGAAGAAACATTGGCTGTAACCAGATGGGTTACAAAAATGTAGACTATCAAAGATGAATTTATTTACCCTGAAATAAACTCTAGAAGTGGAAATATAGTTGGATTTTAACATAAGAAATCGCAGGCTAGTTAGCAGATGTTCACCTAGAGCAAATGAAGATGCAGATAATTCTTCCTCATAAGCTACAATACTAGCCCATTAAACTTTTACTACCAAAGGCAAGCATTTAGAGGATGCCTGCAGGTCTGCGTTTTATGAATGGCTGAGCAACTGACACATGTTAGAACAGACAGAGGTGTTTATTGTTATCTTTTATTACCGTAAGCAAAAAAATAAATGTAATTCCTTGTGTAGAATTTGTGGATATTTACATTTTATCAACAAATGTGGTTTATTAACAAGCTTTAAGATTGCTCAAGGGCTTTTCTGAGGTTTTCTGCAATTTCATTCCAGAGCTTGACTTTGGGTTTATCATGGAGCCAGCATGTAGGTGAGAGGAGTGGTTGGTTTCTGGAATAGCGTCCTGCACACCTGTTTAGATATGTGTAGAGAGAAGTCTTCCAAGTGGGTTCTCCCCACTCCCCAGTTTTCTAACTGAATTTTGCATCCTGAAAACTATTGAAAACCTGAGGTTTGCAGGAAATAAAAACTACAACTGCCTTAGAAATAAATATAGGGAATAGTTATGGATGAAAGATTAAAAGGTTAATGTTATATCATTGAAAACTAAAAATTAGCATTTCTTTTCTTTCTTTTTTTTTTTTTTAAAGGGCTGTGTTGTAAACTTCAATTTGTGGTTGACAGTGTGTTTTTGTTTGTTTGTTAATATTATTGGCGGTAGGATTTCAGGTTTTATTTATTTATTTATTTTGGTGCCATTTTCCTCATAGCATAACAATGAAACACATCTTGTTTAAACTTAACCAAGTTGCTTATGAGGTGAATTGTGTTCTCAGTTAAGAAATCTGAAGTATTTGAAAACCCAGCAGACTGGTGTGGAAAAATATTCTGAGTACTGAATTTTGACTTGAATGAGCTTGGAAGCATTGTGCTCATGAAATTATAACATGCCAGAAAGCAAGCACCTCTCTCCTCGAGGAACTAATTAAAGTATGTATGCAGTTTTATTAAAGGTGAGCCTGTATGGGTCTAGCTACACTAGAGTTTCCTTTATGTTATTGTAGGATACAGTTACTGGAGGGTATCCTTACAGTATCTTCTAGTCTGGTGTTTTTTTGTTTTTGTTGTAGTAGCAGCCTTTTCATTTTATTTTTAGCAGTTAAAACTACATTGAATAGTATTTTGTGTCATTCATGTCAACAGCACTGCAAAATTTTCCCAGTATTCTATCACAGTCCTGTGATCCTGTGGAATGGAAAAGAAATAGAGATCTTTAGCGAAGATCAGAGGTTTTCCCTTCTTCCTCCCTTCCTTTTTTTTTTTTTTTGTTGCTTAGTCTCTAAGGAATACTACGTAAGAAAAATTTCTTCTTATCATTCTTTATAGTGATTTGTAAGAAACCTACATGTTTACATAAATGTGATAATGTCTCTCTTTATACATATGCACATACATAAAAATTGTCCTGATTAATGAAAATTAAGTTGGAAAAAGTTTTTTTCAGCTATTCAAAAAAGAAAAATATGTGATATATATGTGTGTATAAATGTCTTTTATATATATGTATGTGTTTGTATATTTTATGTATAATATATATCTATCTTTTTTCAGTAGTTGAAAAAATGTTTTCAAAGTTAATTCTTATTAATGATCAGGGAAATTTTTCCTAAAACCTTCCTTTATTATAAATGACTCATTTACTATTGGAATTACATTTTTGAACACACAAAATCATTGGCCAGGGTTTCTTTTTGCTGGGTTTTGAAGGAACTTTGGGACAGAAGTGTCTTGACAACTCTCTCAGATAGGTAGGAAAAGAATTACCTGATAAATCATGACCTTGGACTATTTAAGACACTTTTCTCTTCTGTATGGTTTTATTTGATTTCTTCCACCCCCATAACAATGTATCAGTTGTTGTGTTTGCTCTGTACATACCTTTCTTTCCTTGGCCTTTTATATTTGCATAGTGTAGTTTAGAGGTAGTGCAAAATACATAGCTCCAGGACTGTAATGTATGGATTGCATTGTGCACTTCCCGTCACCATCTCCTCGGCACACAATAACTGCAGTGTGGAGGGACCTACATGGAGACAGTGATGGTGTTTTATAAAACGCCAGTGGTGTGTGGCATTGACTGCAATCTGCCTGGTAAGCATTTGCACAAATTCCTCTAAGTTGAGAGGCCTCCAAAAATGTCATGTTTTGGCCTCAGTAATGAATGCCACAAATAACAGCACCGGCATGGGGGACTTTGCTCAGCATCTCAGATTTCCAGCCTGCCTTTCTTCAGCTGGGTCTGCAGTAGATTTCATTGCCTTTTTTTTCTTTTTAAAAGAGAGTTTCCAAAAGCTAGTCTTCCAGTTTTTTGAATAATATATTTTAAACCTAACCTATCTGAATTGTCTTGTTTTGTCTCTCTTGTTTAGATGTCTTTAATACATCATGTAGCCTTTTTTTTTTTTTTTTTTTTTTTGTAAATCTGATAGCTGGAAAGTAGACCAAAGGACTTTTTTTGTTTGTTTTCAACCCATTGATTTTATATTGGTGGTCAGTGGTGTAAGTAAGTTTAGGGAGAGGCAGACAGGGCAAAAAATAGACTATTAAGCTTGTTGGCATTTAATGTAGAAAGTAAGATTTCTTTTTGAAGTGTACTTGGCAAGTTTTATGAAAAGTTGCATGGTTTTTATTGTTTAATGAACTTGGTGCTACATTATCAGAATAGAGTTTGACGCAGTTTGTATTTCATAAAGATTCTACTGTAAGAATAGTTACAAAACAAAGGCATGTTTCAGATAGTAAGAAGAAATGACAGTGAAAGTGATGTCTTAGTGAAGGAATGTGCAAAGACTCTGAGAACAACCCTCCCTACCTTTCTTGTCCCTCCTGCATAGAGGTGGGACATGGCCTGTGCTTATTTAAGAGAAAGGGACAGATTGGCTTTTCCACTTATATCATTCCTCTAGTTCCCAAAAAGTATTTGGAAATGCTCTAATTTACTAAGGAAGAGTTTAAGTACAGTGTAGAATTGTGAAAGTATGGGTCTTTGCTGGTCTTCTCCCAAAATCTGGTTGGCAGCATGTGTTTGGTTTAGTTCCTTGAATATCTATGAGTTCGTGGTGTGTGAGCTAGATCCAGTAGATTGTGTAAGACTGCAAATCAGAAGGCCTGAATTCTAGATTTGACTCTGCCAACTTTTTGGTTGGCGTTGTGGCATGGAGTCATTCCATTCAGCAGTATCATTTGGCTTGTTAGTTAGCTAATTACCCAGTGAGGTGCTATTGTAGGAAGCACTCAGATAAGACATACTTTTTCTTAACTCACTCTCAGAAAGTAATAAATGTTAAAGGAAGTAGAATATAAGAGAAGTGCCATAGATGCAAAATGAAGTTCTTGAAGGAGAAAGATGAAATATTCAAAGATTGGAATAGGCTTCATAGGGAAGGAGAATTTGGAGATTTGTCTGGGAGTAGAAGTAGAGTTTTTATACTTGGACATAAATCAAGGTAAAAAAGGAAATTTAGAATATGTCATAGTAAACCAGTACTTCTCTCTATCTGGGACAATACCCCCAAATTGCTATAACAACTAATGAACCACTTCCGTGTACTAGTATATTAGGTGTAAGTTAATAAAACAAAATATCTGTATGTTTTACTTGGTTAACAAATGTATTTTTGTAGTCCTTTCATGCAATAGAATTCTTGTCTATAAAAAAAGCAAAACAATGAAAATAGAAAATTGCCTTCTTGGATAGAAGTATAGAATACTAATGTTTATGGATATCACAATTAAGAATTTAATTCTTTAAAAAGAAATCCAGAAAATCAGACTGAAAAAATAGATCAATTAAACTCTCTATAACCTTAGTTTCCTCATTTGTGAAATAAGGAGGTTGGATTAAATAACTGTGAAAGCTTTTAAATCATATTTAAAATCAATTATTATTTTTAGAGCAGCTCCTGTGATTTCAGCTGCCTTTTTTTTTTTTGAGACAGAGTCTCACTTTATTGCCCAGGCTAGAGTGAGTGCCATGGCGTCAGCCTAGCTCACAGCAACCTCAAACTCCTGGGCTCAAGCAATCCTGCTGCCTCAGCCTCCCAAGTAGCTGGTACTACAAGCATGCGCCACCATGCCCGGCTAATTTTTTCTATATATATTAGTTGGCCAATTAATTTCTTTCTATTTATAGTAGAGATGGGGTCTCGCTCTTGCTCAGGCTGGTCTCGAACTCCTGAGCTCAAACGATCCGCCCACCTCGGCCTCCCAGAGAGCTAGGATTACAGGCTTGAGCCACCGCGCCCGGCCTCAGCTGCCTTTAATGAATCCATATAAAATGCCAAACATTTAATAAGTACTTTAAATACACTTCATTTAATTCTCTCATTGCCGTTATAAGGTGGATATTTTTATTTTAAAGAGAGGAAACTGAGGCATAGAGAAGTTAAGTAACTCACGTGGTTATAAAGCTGTAGGGCTGGAGGTCAAACTCAGGACACTGATTCTACTGTAGTATCTTTATTCCACAGTGTTAAGCATTGATTATTCTCAAGAAAGATGGTACTAGAATCTGGGAGTGGAGGAGGAACAATTTCAACTCACATGCCCCCGTACATCTTTATGTACTACCATTATGAGTTATGCCTTGGTTCCTCACCCCAGAATGAGAATTATTATTTATGGAGTGTGCTGTGAACATTGTGAAGGCAAAAAAATAATTTGTGAGCCACTGGATGGTATGGCTGTCAGAGCATGCTCAAGCAAGTTTGATTGCAGATTAGTGTTATATTAATCAAATGTAGTAACTTGGAACATTAATATGTGTTTCCTGATAATCTGATACTTTTTAAAATATAAGAAGAAATATGTTGCTTATTTTGTTTGCCTTTTTGAATTAGCTTCCTAAAGCAGATCACTGTTACGTTTTAGTTTTAGGAGTAATTTCTCTGGGTTTTCTGTTACAATTGTCTTTCCTCACTTCTTTTTATTCCCTAGCTCATGTTTCTTTCCCTTTTGTTTTGATGGCTTTATTATAGCTGGTTTTTTTAAATGCATATTAAACCCTTTTAAATATTAATGAAAATGAATAATAAATTAGTGGAATAAGATGATTATAGATTAACTTAATTTTATTTACGTTGCTAGGTAAAGGTAGACTACCTCATTTTATGCTTCATGTCTGTGAAGTTCTTTCACATTTTCCTTTTCTCGGTCTTTCTTGGCTACATTTCAGATCTATCTTCCAGTTCACTGATTTTCTCTTCAGCTGTGTTGTAGTCTGTCCATTTAGATTATAATTTGGTTATTATAGTTTTAAATTCTATGTGTTCTATTGGATTCTTTTCAAAATCCACTTTTTGATAGTCATTTCCTTTGAGATATTTTAAAATTTGTTTCTTTAAACAAAGAAAACATACTTATTTTGTGTTCTGTACTTGATAATTCTATTATCTGCAGTCTCTGAAGATCTGATTCTGATACTGTGTCTAACTCTCAACAATGGTGGCTTGTTTTCTTGTTTGTTTTATGATTTTCTATTATATTTGTTGGGATTTTTGTCTATGGGAATGATTTGCTTCTGCCAGGCAGTTAGGTCCATCTAGTCTTGGACCAGTTTAAACTGAATTCTCTTTTGGCAATTTTTAATCAAATAGATAATGCTAATACCAGTCTCCAAATCTGCATGAGGGCTGGATAGTGGTACAGGATAAATATCCTTTCTCCAAAATGGTTGGGACCATAAGTGTTTCAGATTTCTGATTTTTGGAGATTTTGGAATATTTGCCTTATTGAGCACCCCAAATGCAAAATTCTGAAATCCAAAATGCTCCAGTGAACATTTCCCTTGAGACATGTTGGTGATTAAACAATTTCAGATTTTGGAAAATTTCAAGTGTCAGATTTTCAGATTACTTTGTCTACTTTATTTCTTGAGCTATGGTCTGTAGAATAGTAATTTTGCTGTGGAATAAGTTAGGGAATGTTGTACTTAAAAAGACAGTGAGGGGCTGCACGTTCTCCCCCAAGCTTGGTCTGGTGCCCTGGATCCATTTCTGTCAGTTCAGTTGGTCATCAGACCCCAACAGCCAAAATGGTGAAGCAGACTGAGAGCAAGTGTTCTTTTCAGGAAGCCTTGGCTGCTGCCAGAGATAAACTTGAAGTAGACGACTTCTCAGCCATGTAGTTGTGGGCCTTGCAAAGTGATCAAGCCTTTCTTTCATTCACTCTCTGAAAAGCATTCCAGTGTTGAAGTAGATGTGAATAACTGTCAGGATGTTGCTTCAGAATGTGAAGTTAAATGCATGCCAACCTTCTAGTTTTTTTAAAAAGGGACAAAAGGTAGATGAATTTTCTGAAGCCAGTCAGGAAAAGATTGAAGCCACCATTAATGAATTAGTCTAATCAGGTTTTCTGAAAATATAATCAGCCATTGGCTATTTAAAATTTGTAACTTTTTTATTTATAAAAACTGTTAAGTATGGAGACTGTATACCCAACTGCCATCTGATTATAAGTAACAATAAAATATCAGTTCTCCCCTTAAAACAAAAAGATAGTGGGCTCTAGCTTAATATTTTTGTGAAACATCAGGTTGAATGATGGGAAACAGGGTTTTTTCACTGCAGAACTTCTCATGATATCTAATATAAAATTGGAGTTTTGATGCTCAGTAGTTGTGTGCAGTAAGCTGAATTTTTCTTGTCCCACCACTCTACTTCCCTTTTTGGGAATGTGGGGCATATATGTGGAACATCTCATGGGACTAGTAGAACATACTTTGGCAGATAGAGGTAGGCTTCCTGATACTCTTGGCTTCTGCTTACTGCCTTCTCACTGTTTCTCCCTCTGTGTTTGTGCCACTCTATTCCATGACGTGTGTGTGTGTGTCTATCTTGTATTTCAGCTCCTAAAGGGAAGATGTGATTATATCTGATAATCCTTATCCCCAGAGTACAACATTGTCATTGAATAGAGCTGCTGTATCAGGCCATCTCATAGGCAGTTGGTCAGTATTCTTTAGATCAGGTACCTTGTTATGTCCAGACTGGTAGATACATATGGTGTCTTTTTTTTTTTTTTTTTTTTTGCTTCCTACATATTTTCTGTTGCTGCCAGTCAAATATAAATTTCCTGAGACAATATATGACTTATTCATCATTTCCCCACTGTCTTAACATAGGAATTGATACATATTAGATACTGGGTCAATACATTCATACATTGAGTCTTTTAGCTTGGCAAGCCCTTATAGTCATCTGAGAGTGGGACACTGTAGCCAGCAGTCATATTTCATGCTTGTCCATTATGGATGGTTTCATTTCTTCATCTAACTGTATCCTTCAGTATCTTTTGAATGGAAATTGACTCTGTCAGGGTCTATAAACCTCAAAATGAAAAGTAAGTTCTTTTGAGTATCTAGTTTCTCTCCCTCAAAAAATCATTTCCTCTTCTGAGATTCACTTCAGATATCATATTCTTGGTGAAGCTGTGGTTTCTCTCATGCACAGTTACTCATTCCATTCTTGGTGTTCCCTTAGCACTTCGTACATATTAAATATCATCTTTCAACATGTGCCTCATGGTGTTGTTATGTTTTCATTTTTCCTGCCAGATTTTGAGTTCATCAAGGATGGAGATGCCGAATAGAAGCTTAAGTGATATGTGTGTGCATTCAGGATCTGATCAGGCATTTAAAATATCTATTTCCTGGAGATGGCAGGAGAGAATAGTAGAGAAGCAATTTGAGCATGTAGATGTTTTGGTGTTTATTAGCTGTGGGAGTGAAAGAGCAGCTGACATCAGAATTCAGCAACGGTCAATTGAGGCACTTTGGTACCCTGACCTATCCTATATCTCACTGGGTTAGTTTGATTCTCATGTCAAGCTGTGAAGGTAGCTGTTATCCCCATTTATAGATAGGAAGCCTACGTGGTTTTCCTGTTGTCACACTTGTCCAGTAATAGTAAATGCTTGCAAAATGTCAAATGATGGAGAAACTGGGTCTGCCTCTAGCCCCCATGCTGGTACTTGTTATACAGCCAGCATACTAACACCAAAGTGTGACTGTGAGCTTCATGGATGTTTCCTCTTAATATTTTGGGGGAATTCTGTCCATGAGAACATGTTTCTATTTTTGAAGTGGAAATCAGTGAGAAAGTATGATTTATTAATAAAATTGACTTAAAGCCAATGTTGGATGTTTTCTCTTTGAACTGAGGTGTGTATTTATAGATATCAGTTGTCTTAAATATTGTTTTTAATTTCAAATAGCATCATAATCAATTGTCATGTATTATAACTGATTTAGTACTTACCATACCCTTTGTGATAGGTTCTATTATCGTCATTTCACACATGTGCAAACTAAGGCAAACAAAAGTTAAGTGTCTTGCACACAGCTTGTGAGTAATGGAAATGTATTTAGAATTTTGGTATTTGGCATACAGAGTACCCAATATTCTCATAAGCTACACTGTATATACCTTTAATATATAGACATACAAGCACATTTGTATCTTAAATGTATTAATATTTAGTAATTTAATTGGATATTAAATCCTGATTGTGAATCCATAGTGATATATATAGCACATTGCTTATTATAGTGAAATAATATGTCTGTGGGTTTCTTCTCCCCTTTACAATTTGATGCAATTCTATTCTGTTTAGAAATGTTGCTATAAAAGACTTAATATGTACCAGATTATCCTCTTCAAGATATACATGTGAGGAACAATAATTTTCACATAGTGGATGAACTAACAATTACACAATTTTGTTAGAATTCATTTTGAGGTTGGAAAAGTCTGATAGCTTGTTCTTTTTTCACTAGCAGTCTAGTGGTGGCTCATATCAGTGCATCTGGGGAGGAGGCGTGTGTCCGACCTGACCTCGCAGTTGGGGTGTCCCAGGGGTATGCATCTTAATTGGAAATGAGTCACCACTTTGATTATGTTTTGCCATTAATTGAACAATGAACTTTTCTTCTATGGCTGTCAAAAGGCTTTTACATCTCTGTTTGCAGCAGCTTCTTAAGTGAAAAAAAAAATCTATTTAAGGCAACAATATGTTAAATCCTTAGAGGCAGTTGACTTATTGTCCACTTCTATTATCTTGTATTTTAAAAATTTATCCCAAAGAATGAATACCATAGCATTCTCTAGAGAATTGTAAATAAAAGTATAGCTTGTATTGAAAAAAATTCTATTCTACAGTCATCATGAAACAAAAATCAAACATCAAACTAAAAGTTGATGGGATAAATTATGTTAGGATATGTTGAATAATTTCAGTTATTCAGTACTGAATGATTTTTCCTGGGGGTATACCTTGTAGATATGTCATGACCACTGAAGCAGTCTGAACATATTTTTGTACTATTTTTAAAATAAGTATATGAACTACTAGCATTGTGCCTTTTTAGTCCTTTATATATTTACATAGAGTATGAATAAAGCAGAGGGCATTTGACCATGATTTCATTTTAGATTTTATGCTTTGTGTGTGTGATTATGAATCATTTTCACATTAGAAAATTAGAAAAGAAATATTTTATGGTAATTTACAGTAAATCATGTAAAAATGTTTTTTTTTCCCCCTCTAGAAACATGCTAAGGGACAAGTGTTATTTGACAAAGTATGTGAACACCTCAATCTCTTGGAGAAGGACTACTTTGGACTTATGTTCCAGGAAAATCCTGAGCAGAAAGTAAGTGATTTCAAGTTTATTTGTGTCTTTTTAGAACATATTATATATTTTTTTCTTAACCACCATATCTCAGTATAAAATTTAACTTTAAAATGACTTATCTGTTAAGACTTCACTATAGGAATTTGGTAAATTGAAAAATTATCTTGTGTAGAGAAAATGACCTATAACTTTTTGGCATTCCGTGTGTGTGTGTGTGTGTGTGTGTGTGTGTGTGTGTGTGTGTGTGTATGTGTGTATTTTCCACTTATATCATGAACAGACAAAATGTCATCAATTGAAAATTGGTGTTCTGGCATAAAAACAACACAAACTTTTAAAAATGGTGTTATCTCAGTCACTTTTGGTTCTCAATCACTCAGTCTGGCTTTTTGGTACTAAGGATAGCTGGTCAAATCAGCTCACATTGTGTAGTCACCTGTGCGCTGCTAGGTATTCCGCATGCCTGAAAAGCAGGGAAGGAGGCACATTGGAAGGATTCTGTCTGAGGATCCCCACAGCCTGTGGTCACAGCGAAAGAGATTACTGTTCAAGGTCTAACATTCAAATCACAGTCGGTAGAATAGAACAGTCAATAGAGGAGCAGGAGTGTGAATTTTATTTGCCTACATGACATCATTGTATTAACATGTCCCACTAATGAAATACAGGATACTAAAGCTGATAATTATAGATGCATCTTCTCAACTTGCTTACTTTTAAATTCTTGATATCTAGTTTGTGGTTTAATTCCATGTTTAGACTAAAGACAATTTTAAATGCATGCCTGCCTGCTGACTAGTATGCGAGTATTCTTATTAGATGTGTGTTTAGAATACTCTTCTCAGAAACAATAACATCTGTGACTAAATAAACTAGGCATTTTTTAAGGCTATAAATTACAAGGTGATCTTAATAATGTTTCCAAGCATGTGCTCTTCTGTTGGCCCTCAAAGCTGCAGAGAAGAATGTGGTGGGGATTTGACTATAGTTACCTACTTTTTTTTGAGATTACATATTGGTAGGTTCGTGTGAGTATTTAATCTTTGTAAAATAGGGACACAATTTAGTATGTTATAAAATTTGTAGACTAACATGTTCTGTTAGCAGAAATAGGATATACTACATTAAGAAATCTAGTATTTCTGAAGCACTAGTTTTGCATAAGAAAGAGTGGTATTTAGATAGTAGGATTTACTATTTTTTATTTTGACAACTCCCAATGTATGTGTCTAATTCATATCTTAAACATCTGAATCTCAGACCCATCTCCTTAACAACCTGCTGTAGAAGTGCATAGGCAATTTCTTCTGTCTGTTATCTAAACATTAAGTACAAACCTTATTTATGTATTATTCTTTCTCTCTATTACTCTATGAACTTCTTGAGGGTAGAGACCATGCCTTATTTATGTTTGTAGCCTCATTATATCTAGAGATTAACTAATATTTGTTGCCTGTGTACCATCTCACAGCCATAAGGACGGCCACTGTCATAAAAACAGAAAGTAAGAAGTATCAGCGAGGATGTGAAGAAATTGGAACCCTTGTGCACTATGGGTGGGATGTAAAGTGGTACAATTGCTATGGAAAACAGTATGGCAGCTCTGCAAAAAATTAAAAGTAGAACTAGCATATGATATAGCAATTTCCCTTCTGGGTATATATCCAGAGTAACTGAGAGCAAGATCGTGAAGAGATATTTGGACACTCAATGTTCATTGCAGCATTATTCACAATGGCCAAGAGGTACAAGTGAACTAAATGTCTATCCATGGATGAATGGGATAAAGAAAATGTGGTTTATAAATATAATGGAATACTATTCAGCCTTAAAAAAGAAGGAAATCCTGTCAGATGCTATAGCATGGAAGAACCTAGCAGATGTTATGTTAAGTGATACAAGCTAATCACTAAAACACAAGCACTGTTGGCATCTAATGAGTCAAACTTGCGGAAACAGTAGAATTGTGGTTGCATGGGGCTTAGGGAAGGAGAAATGGAGAATTGTTATTTAATGGGTTTCAGTTTTGCAAGATGAAAAAATTTTAGGTATCTGTCATACAATGATGGGAACATAGTTAACACTACTGAACTGGATGGTAACAAATGGTTAAAATGGCTGATTTTATGTTATGTGGGTTTTTTTTTTTTTGCCACAATTAAAAAAAATACTACCTATGTGCAAAGCAGTATGCTAACTGCTGAGGGTCCAACAGTAAGCAATGAAGACATAGACCCTGGCCTCACGGTTGGCTCTGCATATGTTCTAGTTGAGGAGACAGAGTGAAAAAACTAATTGCCCATTCATGAAATTTTGATTACTGCTCTGTAGGAAAAAGTCAGGGCACTAACCAGTAAGACTCTTCTTAAAGGGAATGTTGCCATCTCTAATCATCAAGGAAATGCAAATCAAAACCACAATGAGATATCACTTAACTCCAGTGAGAATGGCCTTTATCAAAAAGTCTCTAAATAACAAATGCTGGCGTGGATGCGGAGAGAGAGGAACACTCCTACAGTGCTGGTGGGACTGCAAACTAGTTCAGCCTCTGTGGAAAGCAATATGGAGATACCTTAAAGTGATACAAGTGAATCTACCATTTGATCCAGCAATACCATTACTGGGCATCTACCCAAAAGATCCAATGACACTCTACAAAAAAGACACCTGCACTCGAATGTTTATAGCAGCACAATTCATAATTGCAAGGCTGTGGAAACAGCCCAAGTGCCCATCAATCCAAGAATGGATTAATAAAATGTGGTATATGTATACCATGGAGTACTATTCAGCTCTAAGAAACAACGGTGATATAGCACATCTTATATTTTCCTGATTAGAGCTGGAACCCATACTACTAAGTGAAGTATCCCAAGAATGGAAAAACAAGCACCACATATACTCACCAGCAAACTGGTATTAACTGAGCAGCACCTAAGTGGACACATAG
>VSMD01012763.1:0-34889 GCA_008750895.1 Mirza zaza
TGTACAAATTTCCTCTTCTCATAAAGATGCTAGTCATATGGGAAGAGAGCCCACCCTGATGAACCTCATTTTAACTTAATGACCTCTGTAAAGACACTGTCTCCGAATACAGTCACGTTCTGAGGGACTGGGAGTTAGGACTTCATGAATATGAGATTTAGGGGGACACAGTGCAGCCCGTGACACAGTGCAGAACCTCCTCCTGCCCCTGCCCCCTCTGCAGGGCTGGAGCCAGGGGATGGCTGGTGGCCTGAGCACATGTGTCTTGTGAAGGGGGCTCCAGCAGCGTCAAGTTCAAAGCCAGGGCGAGGAGGGGCAATTGAGCAGCTGTTAAATGCTAAGGAAAGTGGACTTCCGCCCGAGAGTTTGCGGGGCTGGTGGATAGTGTCAGGCACGGGGAAGGGGGCCCTGGGATTCACCCTGAGGAGGAGCTCCCTGACACAGTGTGGGGGCCGGCCGGAGCCATAGCTGTCACCCTGCTGGGGCTCCACTCCCTGGCACGCCTCTGACTCAGTCACGGCCCTCTCGTCACCTTCCCCAGGGAAGCCAGGGCACCCCTCTCATCTACTATTCAGCTGGGACCCCAAACTGTTCAGCCTGCTAACCATTAGTCTTGAACAATCGCCTTGCAAGCACGGTTTTGGGGCACGGTAGCCTCCTGGAAGGCTACATCCCAGCCACACCAAAACCAGGATGTCATCTCCGTCTTCACAGGGACCGTGCGAGCCTTGCCGGGCTCCCCACTTACTGGTGGGGCTGGGTCGGGCTGCAGGGTCTCCCTGGCTGAGCCTCCAGAGGGAGAACCCGGGGTGTGGGGGCCTGCAGAAGACTCAGAGTGGGCTGCACTGGGAGCATCCTGTGACATGGACCATCCCCCTTCAAGCCGCTTCAGCTAATAATAATCACAGCAGAGCTAACGCTTACTGAGCACGTACCCTGTGCACACTGTAAAACATTGATTCATCTAATCTTCATGGCAGCGCTATGAGGTGGAGACTATTATTATCTCTATTTTACAGGAGAGGAAACTGAGGCACAAAGCGGCTAAGCCACATGCCCAAGGTCGCTGGTGGAAATCCTTGAAGAGGGGAGAAGGGGAGTCTTCTGCTGAGTATAGAGAAGGAACTGTACCTACGGCTTGGAGGCAGGTACTCCATCGTTTTTGGCTTATCAGTCCATAAAATAAGAGGGTGCAAACTAGCGCCTCCAGTTTTTCCATACAAAGCTTTAGAACTTAAAAATCAGATACTTTTTCTAGAGAGATGGAGTCTCGCTCTGTCACCGAGGCTGGAGTGCATACGATCTTTGCTCCCCTGGATGGACATAACCACAGACAGTAGGGGTAGAAAGCCCTTTAGAAATTGACTTTGACACCGAGAGACACTGTTCTTGCAGACACCTTTATTAATTGAGCCTCGAGAAGGTAACTGCCCATGGCCACACGTTGAATTGCAGGCGGAAAATCTATGAATTTCATATGTGAAATGTCAGTGTGTCTAAAGATCGCTTGGGAAACGATTTAAAATGCAGCTTCCCAGGCCCCAGCCCCACAGGTTCTGACTCGGCCCGTCTCCCCGGCGGCCCAGCAATCTGTGTTCTAACAAGCATGCTCCCCGCCCTGCCCCGCGCCCCCCAGTGAGCAGATCCTCTCCCTGGGGATCCTCGGACCGTACTTTGAGAAACATGACTTTAGCGCCTGGACTCTGGGAACAGCTGCCCAGAACACGAGCAAGCAACGCTGGGCCGGGAGTGCAGAGACTCAGGTTTTATCCTTGGTTCCATGTGACCGTGGCCCAATCTGTCTTCGATTTACTCAAACATCGTCCCGCACCTAGACCGTTCCTGGGGCTTTCCTTCCGGCAGCATTTAGCCAAGGCTCGCGCACCTGGACGTCTGGGCCCGAAGGCTTTGAGGGCTCCTCAGCCCCTCCCCGCAGCTGCAGGTGCCAGGTCGCGGGGAACCTGTTTCCCTGCCTGTCGCACAGGTTTGCATGGAACGGACCTCGGGGCGGGATGGGTTCTAGAGGAGGGAGCTTGGTGGCCACTTCTGTCCGGAGCCCAGCTGGGCACAGCCCGCGCCGACCCGCCGCTGTCCCCTCGTGCCCCACAGGGCTGGCTTGTGATCACGCACAAAGGCTTGCGGGTGAAAGCAAACTGTCCCTGTTCACTGCAGGACAGAACACAGCATGGTCACTATGGGGAATCACATCGGGCCTGTGAGTGGGGACATCTGAGTGCAGGCTCCTTGGTGGTGGGGCAGGACTGTCCCTCTCAGCTCTGTGGCATCACAGTGCCCACCTGTGATCACCATATGTCACCATTTGCCCCCAGATGCAAAGCCTCAAGAGAGGAGGAGCTGCTTGCCTGGGGACGGGATGTGGCTACCCAGTGGAGAAGGGGACTGAGGTTACCCTGGGGCCACCTCTCCTGACCCTTCTCTTGTTCTGGTCTCTGTTTGGCCCTAAATCCTACCACAAAGAAATCAGATTTGTTCAGCCCTTTAGTGGTCACGTGTGCAAGCCATGCTGCCGTGCACAAAGCACCCCGAGGGACAGCCTGCAATTACCCCATCTCCCGGATGAGGAAACCGGGGCTTAGATCCCATAAGGGGTCCTTCAGAGGGTGGCTGCTGGATTTTTCATTAAGAGACTCCTTTATGTCACCGTGTGTTTTATCAATAGAAGACTCGGGGTCCAAACCGGTGTTGGTGGCACCCCTCTGTAGATCCCAGGAGGTCTGGGTAGTTTTGACGCTTAGAGAGAAGGACTTAGCTGTCTCATACGGCAGCTGTGCTGTCCAATCCAGCAGCCACAGCCACATGCGGCCACGGAGCACCTGAACTGTGGCTCGTTCCAAGCGAGATGTGCACTAAGAGTAAAACTAGGGCGTGCAAGGGCTGACCTAGCCACCTAGTCACTAACTAGCGGGGACCCAGGGATCTCGCCCAGGTCTACTCCAGGTAGCCCTTTCTGGGGCTGCAGACGTGCCCCTGGGTTGGGAGCCTCAATGCCTCTCCGTCTCCACCGAACTTCCCACGGGACGGGGCTGCTCCCAGCCGCGGGAGCCCCGGCCGCCCTAGCGAGACGAGCAAACAGGTTTCGTTTCAGGTGGCGGATCAGAGAACAGGGCCCTTGGCACGGGGGGGCCAGATGTCCCGGTTTATCCCTGGGAGGTGCGTGTGGCTGAGACTGGCCCTGGGACCCAGCGTGCCCCTGGAGTCCTGGGGCTTCCTAACGGAGCGCAGAGGCTCAGAAGAGGAAAAGCAACGTGCCGGCAAGGGAGGCTGTGTCCTGGGACACAGGCAGAGGACACTGTCCCCAAACTATGAAGGAAGATACTCTAAGAGCTGGGCTGGCTTCCTCTTGATTTCCCGCTGAGCGTGTAGGGCTGTCTGATCTTCACAACAACCCTGTGACATACATGTTATTACTGTCCCATCCCCATGGATTCGTTAAGGGTCTTGGTTGCAAATAACAGAATCTACTCTGGCTAATTTAAGCAGAAAGGGCTTTTCTGGCCGGGCGCGGTGGCTCACGCCTGTAATCCTCGCACTCTGGGAGGCCGAGGCGGGCGGATTGCTCAAGGTCAGGAGTTCAAAACCAGCCTGAGCGAGACCCCGTCTCTACTATAAAAAAAATAGAAAGAACTTAATTGGCCAACTAATATATATACATAAAAATTAGCCGGGCATGGTGGCGCATGCCTGTAGTACCAGCTACTCGGGAGGCTGAGGCAGGAGGATCACTTGAGCCCAGGAGTTTGAGGTTGCTGTGAGCTAGGCTGACGCCAGGGCACTCACTCTAGCCTGGGCAATAAAGCGAGACTCTGTCTCAAAAAAAAAAAAAAAAAAGGGCATTTCTATAAAAATATTGGGTGAGTTTCTGGGTTCAGGGTGGGGAGACAGAAAACTGGGTTTGCAGGGCAGATAGCTCGATATGACACCCAGTCATTCGACAGGGGGTGCTTTAGCAAACGTGCAACTGCTCTGTGGACACACAAGCTCAGCCACGGCTGTCCCCAAAGATCCAGCTGCCTCTGCCACCGTGTTCACCAAGAGACAAGACAGTGCTTGGGTTGGCGGTCTCTCGTTCTCCACGGAAGTCTCATGCAGCCAATTTACGATCAAATCGGGGCCGGGAGATTGAACCGTGTCCAGGCTCACATCACAGGCGCGTGGGGGAAATCCCAGGGTACAGAAAGGCGATTCCGAGGTGACGGGCAGCCACAGATAGGAGAAAAGCCCCCGATGCTCCACGTCACTAGTGAGAAAACAGAGGCACAGAGAGGTCGAGTAACTTGCCCAAGGCGGCACAGCTAGAAATGGGGGAGGTAAGATTCAAATCCAAGCCGTCTAGATCCAGAGCTGACATCCGTGGGTCGGAGAGGGTCTGGGCCGGCAGAGGTGGCTGGTGGAGATACCACACCAGGCAGAGGCGCCCGGGTAATCAAAGGTGCGGGAGGAAGGGCAGCTCCTGCAGCAGGAGCCCTGCTCCCTACATCCTGCCGGAGAAGGGGCAAGGAGGGAGGGGCTGCGGCCCAGGCAGGGAGGTGCGAGGCCCCACAGAGCCCCTGCTGGCCAACACCCATCGGGTTGTGCAATTGCAGGGCCCACGTCATGTCCGGGTTAGGGTCCCCAACACGGTGGCCCCTGAGGGGCCCTTGGGTCCCATGAGTGGCCTGCTGCCAACTCTCCGCCTTGTGTCCCCTGCCAGACCCCAGCAGGCCGCTAGGAACTGGACGTTCTCCCGGGCAGGTTGACATTGACGGTGAACAGAGACATTCCAGACCTGAAGGAATTGGAGCAATGCAGCCACGGGCCTGCCGAGGGCTCCTGAGGTGACACAGGAGGGGCAGGGCTTCCTGTGGCCCAGCTGCGGCCCGTGCACGTCCTGGGCAAATACTCCGAGTGCCTACTGTGTGCAAGGCGCAGGGGCGAGGCATTCCTGAGCTCCCGCCCAGAAACCCGTGGCGCCGGCCCAAGGGGGCCGGGCCGGCCCACTCGAGGGAGCAGAGAGAGTTTCGATCTCACTCGGCTCCTCCAGGGCTGGGGAGGGACAGCTGCCAGCCAGAGCGGTATCACCACCCCACCCCTGTCATCGGGGCCAACGCCTGGCTGGCAGACTGAAGCCAGCTGTCCCCAGGCTGGGTGCGGGGACGGGAGGCGCTGGGACCCTGGCGTCCTGTCCTGAGCGTGCATTCCTCTGGGCCTACAGTCTCGGCTAGGAAGGGCAGGACAGAGTCTCCAGAGCAGGTCGAGGGCTCTGGGCCAAAGTGGCACGGCGGTGGCAGCGAGCATGGCATGAGCAACGCTGCTCCCTCCCCAGAGGAGGTCCCTGAATAGGGGGAGGGACCAGGAGTCCCCCTCCCCTGCCAGCCTGTCCCCTGCAGTTTGGGACAGGAGGAGGTTCCTCCACCTAGTTCCCAGCCCTGGTTCTTTGCTGTCAGGGACACGCCTTGTACGTCATCTCCCTGCCTTGCTCCCCCATCCCTCAGCCCCGCCTCTGGGAAGGTGTCTGTGCCCCTGTAGCTGCTGCCGCCCACCCACCCACCCATCCGTATCCAGAGCCATCCCACTCCGTGTGGCCTGCAAGCTGTCTCAAACCGCCGTCTGTCCGTGCAGGGCCAAGTGCAGCATCCAGAGCAAGCGCTTGGAAACCTCCCTGGCGCTGAGCCGTTGCCGCGACACCCGGGCACCTGATGGTTTTTATTGTGATTTATAAACGTATCGGTTCGTGACGAATTGGCAATTAAACACACAGACTGGCGCTTCACCACATACGGTTTGACAAACACCGAGCCAGGGGACCGCAGAAGAAAGGTCTCCCCGGGGGGCTGCCGGGACGCCCAGCCTCGCCCCCTTCCCTTTGTCTCTCTGAGCTCAGACCCTCCAGAAGCAGCCAGGGGACCTGCCTGAGCGTCTGCAGGGCCAGGGAGGGGAGTGGCCAGGCTGCAGCCTGGGGGACCCGGGTGTCCCTCCGCAGACACGGGAGCACAGGGGACTTCCAGAAGGCAGCTGACTCGGTCCCGCAGGTCTGGCCCCGACTGGGCTCCAGACGGACAAGGTCCCTCCCGAGCTTAGGTTCTCGGGGCTGGCCACAGACCGTGGACAAATGAGCACTTGAACCAGGTGATTTCGGGTGGCGGCCAGTGCCGTGGGGAAATGCAGCGGGACCACCCCATGAGGGGCGAGGGGGTGGGCTTGGGGGGCGCAGCCTGTGGAGTGGGGGTCGGGTCAGAGAGAGGCTCTGGGACCTTTGAATAAAGAAAGGAGCGAGTGGGCAAGGCTGTCTTTTTGGACAGAGAGCCTCGGAAGGGGGGTCACGCCTTCCCTGGGGAGACCCGGGCATTGACTTCGCTCCTTTGCCTAGACTTGCGGGGCCACAGGAGGGGGACAGTGGCCACCCCAGGAAAGGGCGGGGGGTTGCCAACAGTCTAACGGGGCCCAGGGAGTCATTTCAGAAACCCTCGAGGAAAGAAGGACAAAGAGGAGAAGAAACTGCGGGGGCCTCTGCCCCACCCAAGGTCGCCGTGGGCCTCGCCTCTGTTCCGCCTGCACCCTGGGGGGCCGGGCGGCTGCCCAGACCTTGCCCTGGCAGATCTGGCTCGTGGCATGGGTTCATCTCGGGTGCCCCAGCCCCTGGCCCTGCCGCCCCGGCTGCCTGCAGAGCCCAGCGAGGGAGGCCAGGCCCCAGCCCTATTTTAAGCTTGGCCCTGCTCATTCTGTGCCGTTTCCTTCCAAACAAACGGCTTCCCCTTCGGGGAGGTTATCGGTGTGCAGCCGGGGCGGGCAGGGCCGGATTTCTGCCCTGGGCACTCCCCGGAGGTGGGACGGTGGCCAGAGACGAGGCCCTGGCAGGGCCGACTGAACCACACCGACCCTGGACCCGCTACCGAGCAGGGCGGCTTCCCCAGCGTTCTGCCCGGCGCCCGGGCTGGGGGGCGTCCTCCTCTTTCATCCTTGGGGCAACGCACCCTTGCAAACAGGACCAGCCTGCCCGCCAGCGAGCTCGGCTCTTGGATGAGGCTGCCCAGGAGTTTCCTGCTGAAATGCCCCATAGGGACGCAAGGACACTTCTCACTGTGTCTCAAGAGCCTCACAACTCTTGTCTCCCCTTCTACCCTGTCCCCTCTGACCCATTTCCCCACAGCAGCCGGAAAACATGGGTCGGCCTACTCACTCCACTGCTTCGACTGTTCACGGGCTTCCTGTTGTCCTTAAGATCAAATTCGAACTCCCACCATGGCCTGTGAGAGCCCCTGGCTGCCTCTCTGATTTCTCCTCCCGCTTCCCTCATTCCAGTCACAACCGGTCTTTCAAGCACACGCTCTCTTCCCTACCCCAGGGCCTTTGCACTTGCCACTTACATCCTCTGCGTGACATTCTCTTCCCATGGCTGGCTATTCTTCTAGTCTAACTTCAGCGAGCCCTTCCCAAGATCACTCTGCCTAAAATGACCTCTCCCTGTCCGTCACTCTTTCTCTGTCACCCTGTTTCATTTCTACCCAGCACTTCTCACTGTTGAAAGTGTCTTGTTTAGTGACTTATTTATATTTTTCCTTGTGTTCTATCTCTACTCCTAGAGCGTAAACTCCTTGAGGGTAGGGACCGTGTCTGGCCTGTTCACTGTGAGTGCCGGGGCCAGGCAAATGCTCCCTAAGCGTTGGTGAAGGAATGGACAAAAGAAATTGAGAAAGAGCTTCAAAGCGAGAAGAGTGCGGAGGCGCTGCAGGGTTTGGAAATCATGTGTCACCACTCTGGACGTGGCGCATGCCAAGGGTTGTTATAAGTGCTTTGTGTGTATGGGCTCGATCTTCCAGCAACCCCAAGAAAGTCGGCGGTGGTAGTATTCCCATTTTACAGATGGGAAAATGAAGGCACAGGGAGGTTAAATGGCCAGCACAAGAGCACGCGGCCAGTCAGCTGCCTATGCTGCGTGTCTGGGGAGAAACACAAAGGGTCCCCCCATGCAAACGTCTGAGCTGGGTTGCACAAGGAACAGAAAACACTTTGGCCATCCTGCGCAGATCTTAGCGGGGGAGGGGAGCTGTCCAACGAGGGGCCCGGCCTTCCACGGGCCATGGGGTGGGCACGCGTCCCAGTCTGCGCTGATCCCACGCCCTCTCCAAACGGGAGCCCCAGCCCCAGGAAACCAGGCGCAGAGGAGGAAGGCAAAGCCACTCCTGGGCTCCCCAGAGTCCTGCAAAACCCTGTGGCTCCCTGCAGTCCCTGCCTGGCAAGCCCCCCCGCTGCATTCACAAGCCTCGGGGTCACCCCTGTGACCTCATTCCTGCCACTTTCCCCACTGCTCCCCACGGTTCAGCAATACTGTTGCTTTCATGGTTCAGGGCAAATGCCCCGTCACCCCAGGGCATTTGTACCTGCTGTTCCCTCTGCTCAGAACATTCCTCTCCAGACCTTCCTTCCTCTGGTCATTTTAGCTTCTGTCAGAGGTATGCTCGGAGAGGCCGTGCCCACCTCGCCAGTCAGCGCCCACCCGCCAGTCAGTGCCCACTGCATCCTCCAGTTGTGCTTTCTCTGGGGCAACTGTTGGCAGCTGAGGTTATTTTGCTGCCTATTAGTTGACTTATTTTTATCCGCCTCCTGCGGTGCCAGTGCCGTAAGCCCACTCCCAGGTGTCTTGGCTTCCACTGCCTCCCCAGGCCCTTTAAGCATTTGGCTGGTGCTTAACAAAATTTGAATAGATAAAGGAATTAGTGGGACAATGGAGTGTGTGTAAGTCCATGTAATCCTCCAAGGAAACACTGCAAGGAGTTACAGTGGAGGGAATTCTTTGTCCTGTCTTCAAACGGGGAAACTGAGGTCTGGAGAGAGACGAGGAGGCCATATCAGAACCCCAGCCTGGTCTTCCCTTCCCGTGGGGCAGAACTTCTCCAAGCCCCTCCGCACAGGAGGTCCCGGGCTTTGGGATCACTTCCTACCGGTGGGCGCCGAGGCGCCCCAGGGCAGGGGATCCCCACGGGGAGCCCCCTCGGTGCTCTCCCCACGCTCCTCTGCCCCGTGGGAAGCACACGCGCTGTCACAGAAGAGCAGGGTTCGCGCGTGTGCACGGAGGAGCCTTTGAACACCTGGACCCGGCGCACCTGGGAGGTGGGAGGCGGGGAGGGACCCGGCCCTGAGGACGAGGACGGGTGGCAGCCGGGCGAGCTGGGTCATGCTGCCGTGCGCCCGTCCACACGGCCCGCCTGGCATGTGGGCGGTGTGGTCCGACTGGTTGGGTGAGTGCAGGGTGCAGGCTGACGACGCTCCCACCCTGGAGGTGGGCAGCCGCCTGGTCTCCCACTCTGTCCCACCCCCGTCGGCACGGACGCTGGGTTTGGGGCCACCAACCCAGGAGATCCAGCGCTTCCCTGGCGCCCGTCCAGGACCCAGCGACCACGTGCTGGGCACAAGGGTGCTTGGGGAGCCGGAGGGCTTCCCGAGAGCCTCTCGGCTCCTGGGGTGGAGGGCAAGGAGCGGCCTGCGGGGCCAGGGGCGCAGAGACTGCGCGGAGATACGTGGATGACGAAGAGGACAGTGAGGAGCGAAGCCTCTGTGGGACCAGGAGAGCTGGGTGTGGACGTCAAGAACCGGAAGCTCTGTGGATATTCCAAACACCCCGCTTTGATTACAGGAATGTCTCCAATGGTCACATGTACCCCCAAAATATGTACCTCTAATACATAGAGATAAAAACACATTAATTAAAAAAAAGAATTTGGAGCTCCACGTGCCTTTGAGTCCTGGCCCTTGCCACTTACTTAACCTGTCCCGGCCTCCGTTCCCTCGCCTATAAAATGGGGATCGCAGGCCTACGTCCTAGTGGGGTCGTGAGGATCAGAGGAGCCAGGGCGGTAAGTGCTTAGCCCTTAGTAGGTGCTTAATATGCACCTAGGTGTAGAAAGGAGGCACTTGGGGGCAATGCTGGAGAAGGTCTTGTGCCCAGTTTCGCTTTTGTTTCCTAGAAAATGCAGGGTGGGGCCCCAGCCCTGGGACCCTTCCAGTATTCTCCTGTGTCACTATGGACAGCCAGATGCTAATGGCTCTAGCTAAGGTGTGGATGGCTGACTTGTAGCTAATGGGGTAATGACTCATAATGGCTTAATGAGGTTCCTCCATCTTAGAAGCTTCACCTTTTAACCAGTGGCCGCATGAGAAGCCAAAGGAACATTCTGCGGAGCCTGGCAGGGGGGTGGGGGTATAAGGGGGGGATTTGGGGTGAAGGGGACTTCCGGGCCCTGCTGTGTGTGCCGAGGGCCCCTGTGCCCAGCCTGGGTTGTCAGGTGCACAGGGGCTGCACACAGCTGCAACGAGGAGAGCCGGGAATTGGTGCCCTTAACAGGTTTCCCTGCAGAGCCTTGACTTCCTCTTCCGCGCCAGGAAGAGGTCTGGGGGCTACACGTGGGAAGAGGCCCCGAGATTCACTCTCCGTTTCCCCGTCATTGTTCTTGATCTCCTAGATCTATTCTAGAACAGGTTTCCTGAATTTGGTCATCTCAGCACCACCTTCACAGTTAGAGGTCATTCGACTGTGGCCTGGGGGCCAAATTTGATCCCAAGTCTCCTTTTGTAAATAAAGTTTTATTGGCACACGGCCATGCCCACTGGCTTACGGATTGTCTGTGATGGGCACCGAGTGGCAGGCAAAGTTACAAAGTATTTGCTATCCATTGACAGAAAAAGTTTGCTGACCTTTTATTTTACTTCATTTTTAAGAATCAACTTGCGTTTTTGACTTAGATTTATTTTGAAATGAAACTTTTTACCACTGCCGTGAATAGAAAACCAGAATCTCTAGCCTGAATGGAAGGAAATTGGAAAAACAAATATAGCCAAAGAAAAACAATGTTTTTCAATTCTACCTGGAAGCTGTTGCCTAACCAAACTCCCGAGCCGGGGCCTGCATGCTCTTTCTTGAGAAGGGACGCTATTCCTTCGTTCATTTGGCGGATATTTGTTGAGAACCTACTATGTGCCATGCGTGCTTCCTTAGGTCTGACTGATACATTCTGTTCTGCACAACATTTATTTTGAAATTTAAGAGAAGAAAAAGATTCTGCTGATTTTAAAAGGTTACAGCCAACTAGGATAAGAGAAAATCCACTGGGCCAGGAGCAAAACTACTTACTTGGTTCCAGTCCTGTGTTGGCTCCTGACCTGCCGTGTGACCTTGGGCAGGTCCAGTCCCCTCTCTGGGCTTGTTCCTTCCACATGAGTGTCTTTCCAACTTACCTAGCCGTATAATACCTGGCACTCCACCCTAGACTTCTAAAAATGGTAATTCCCAGGCCCCTCCCCCGGAGATTCTGATGCAGTAGGTTTGGGAGGTGGGCCAGGAATGTGAGTTTTGAACAAGCACCTCCCTCCCTCCTGCCCCAGGGGGTCACCTGGATTGTATAGGGTTACAGAAAACGGGTCTCCATGATCCCTTCTCTCCTCTCTCTAGCTCCTGGGATTTCTCCAGCTCTGAGCACCCCTCCCACCTGGCACCTCCCGCTCTGGTAGGGGGGTCTGGGGTGCTGGCAGGGGAGGAGGCGCCCCAGGAGCTGGGCTCATGCAGCCATCCGCCACGACTTGGGAACTGGGGGGTCGCAGAGGCGGTTGGTACCCCTGGGAGGCAGAACGTTTAGAAGCCATTTCAGGAAAAACAAAACTAGACAAAACATCTCCTTCCTTAATCGTTAGCCAAAGGCTCACTTGCCAGTTTTATGGACACAAAATCTGGGAACCACCACGAACAAAGGCCTTGGGAGAACTGTTTCCAAGCCCGAGAACTAGTGGGTAATAGACTTTTACCACACTGACTTCGGGTCAGTGCCGTCTCCTTCTCTAGGAATCTTAAAATCTGAGCTCTGCCATCTCAGGTTCTAGTTCACTGGGTGATCCCGGACAAGACTTGGGTGTTCATTCTAGAATCTTCCAACTCCTTCTTCAAGGACCACCTACCTTCCAAGCTTAAAAGATACATCTTCAGAGAGGCCTTCCCTGGCTGTGCTAAGTCTCATTTAATCCTGGGACTATTTTGTCTGCTACAAACCCCTCTCCCAATCTGTTGGTGGTTTTATAACTTTTTTTTTTTTTTTTGCTTCCTGACTAGCAGTTGCCACTACCTGTAATTGTGTGTGTGTGTGTGTGTGTGTGTTTACTTATCTTATGCCTCCGTTACAAGATGGTCCCCTCCACTAGGTGAGAGACCATGACATTTTCATTTGTCACTGTGCCCTCCCCCCCCTGCACTCAGCCTTGGGGGCCTTCAATAAATAGTTGTTGGGGCCGGGCGAGGTGGCTCACACCTGTAATCCCAGCACTCTGGAAGGCCTAGACAGGAGGATCGCTTGAGGTCAGGAGTTTGAGACCAGCCTGGGCAAGAACAAGACCCCATCTGGGTGGGGCCTGAGAGTCTGCATTTTTCACAAGTTCCCCGGGTGCTGATGTTCCTGGTCTGTAGCCATGACCTATACAAAGTCTGTCCTGATCGGTCATCCACCCCAGTACCTCCGTCCCATTGCTTGATGCCTGAAGAGAGGTTTCAAGCTTTTCAGAAGCAAGGAGGGAGCTGCTGAAACTCAAGAAAGGATTAATAGACAAGTAGGAGGAATCGCATGGAGTGCAGAATCAAACATGCTCCAGAAGCTTCGCTGAGCACAGCACACCTGACTTGCAAAGGCATCACATCTTTCCATGGCCCAGTTTGTCTGGTTCTTGGGGCTGAGCAAAGATGACCCTACCCTGTGTGGCCAGATCTCTCCCAGGAGGGAGAGGGGCTGTCCCAGGGCTGGAAGTGTGAACACGAAACTTTGCCAGCACATCTTCACTCTGAATACCAAGTTCACCACGCACTTCACATCCCAGCAGTTTACATACGTAGCCTGGTCATCCGGTGGTGTGTGCTTCACACTGCCTTGGGGACAGCATCTGTCACCCACCTACCCTTGGACTCACACAAAGCCCTCTCCAGCCGCAGAAAGATGCAGCTGAAGGTCAAGGTGGCTCAACTGAGCTGATGATGCTCTCCTGTGGGCCACCTCTGTGGGAACGTAAGGTGGCCCTCCATCAGCCAAGAAAGCCTTTCTTAATAGGATGTTGACTTGCCATCGTGTGTTAAATCTGATGCTCAATTGCTACAACCACATTTGCTTATAGGACCTAAACGGGGTTTCTCAAAATGTGGTCCATTCACTACCCACATCTGAGTCATTTTGCAACGGGCAGGCGGGTGTGTGGAGGGTGTGGTTTGTTAAGTACACAGATCCCTGGGCTCCACCCAGATCTCCCATAGCGGCACCTTTGGAAGCGGGGCGGGAGATTTGCATAGTCAGTAGGTTTCCCAGGTGACCCATAGGTAGCTGCATTTACCTTTCCAGATCTCTGAGCTCATATTTTTGCTTCCTGCTCCATCTATGCAGTTTTTATTTCCTTTCGTGTCAGCTCTATTGTGTCTGTGTCTTTGATCGTAAACTGCCTTAAGCTTTTCTTTGGAAGCCAGCTAGGTAAATACACGAGGCTTCGTATAGGGAACCAGCCCTGCACCCTTGATCCTCTTCTGGCCAAATAATCTGTCCTCAAAGTGCGGCTCCTGCAGAAGCTGCCTGCAAATCCCTCCCTGTCACCTGAATCGACCCAACTCGTCTCCACGGAGTCCAGCCTGTCCCCAGCACCTTGAGAAAATTCCGCAGCCTTGGACACCCCAGTGGACCGAGCCAAGCCCTTCACATGTGGCCACAGAGGAACACCCGTTTCACCCGACCCCCGGGTCTCCAGCCCCGTACATAATGTGATTTTCTCTGGACATCTCCCCAAAGGCCCTCTGCGCCCCCTCTGGGCTATCTTCCTCCCAGACCCAAGGTCACTCCAAAGTGTGAGTGGACTCTTGGATTCCGTGTTACCACCTTTCGCATCTCCTTTTTCTCTGTAGATTCCCATTTTCTACGTCACTGGTCAGAAGAGGTACCTCTTCCTAATCTCACAAAGGCACTACGGAGACCAATAGGAAGCCGGATGGCTCATCTGCCACGGACCCCCGCCTCCCCCCCCACCTCTCTGGGGACATCAGACGGCGGAGGAACAGGTGCAGGCTGCGTCCCAAAGGATTTTAATCCCACATTGGGAGGGAATGCCAGACTGTCCAGGTCCAAGGCGTTTAAGATCAAGAATCTCATTTGTCCAGAGGGGTTTAAATACCTTCCTGCCTGGAAGCCAGGGCGTGCTCGAGACCGGCTAGGTGTCCTCCTGCCCTGTGGTTCTTGGAATTTTGAAGTACGGGAGCGAGAGTGGGGTGAGAGAGTGGACACGGAAGACGCCATCACTTCCCCAGACCCGCAGATTCATAAGGACGTGCGAGTGGGGCCGGGGTCCTCAGGCCGGAGTCGCCTGGCAAGGCCAGAGGTCGCTCAGATTAGGAAGGTATGGCCACGGTCTCACAGTCTAAGACACAGCTCACATATGCACGATGACACCCAGCAGTCTCGGAAAGAAAAACAAAACTCGCGTCAGTGTCAAGCGGGACAATGCGCAGCACAACGAACCCGCACCGGGTGGCAAGTTCCACCAGATCAAGGGACGCTGGGGACGGCTTTGAACCCTGTTGAACCCCAGCGCTTCAAGCAGTGTCTGGCACGCGGGAGATTCGCAGGAAGTACGTGTTAAGTGAATCGGTGGAAAAATAGTATTTCCCTGGGCAATTGTTTGTCCGAAAGGAGGGGAGAAGTTGTTTTTTGAAAAAATAAAAATATTTAGAAAAGTGCAAAGGATGCTTTTATAGATGCAAGGAATGGCATTCATGATTGTGCGTCAGATCCCAGGAGTATGGGAGCTCGCCCCTGGAGCACTGGTAACGGGGACTTTTTCTTCGTCTTCTTCTCACGACTTGTCAGTGCCAAACTGCACTCTGTTCTTTTCAGAAGATGGGCCAAGAGAGCTGGCCTCCATCCTCCCTGCCCTGCTGGGGACACCCAGGGACTTTCTTCCGGGACTTGCTGAGAACACCCTACGAGTCATCCTGGGCTCCAGACGTCTGGGCGGTGGTGACGCTGGAGGTGGCGAACAACCCCTGTCCCGGCTTGTTTCCCTTTCTGCCCGCGTTTCAGAGAAATCGAAATCTGGAAGAGCTCTGGAGTTCTATCCCTGGGCCAAACCTGCCCTTGAAAACGGAAGCAGAGTCAAGCAGCCAGATGTCCGGGGTCCACCGGTGCCAAGCATTTTCTATAACGGGAAAAACCCAGACAACAGCCACGCGCGGTTGTTCTACTCCCAGACTTTCGCGTTCATTGCATGTGACGGCTTTAGAAGAACATGGAACGGCCCGAGACGGCATGATCTGGGGCTGTTTCTCCAGGGGTTTGGAAACTCTGTGGTCGTCGTCTCCGGTGATTCGTCAAACCTCTCTGCCATGAGTCAAGTGGACAATATTTGTACTGTTAATTCTTACCGTGTTTGCAGGATGTTTTATGACGGTAGGTTGCAGGTAGTTCTGCCACAAAAATCAGAGACCAAAGGAGGCAGGAAAAAGGAGGCAGGAAAAAGACCCCGAAGTTATGGCTCCACCCCCGACCCACGGGGAGAAGCAATGAGACCCAGAGCTCCGAGCTTTAAGTCTGAAGATACCAGGGCTTGTTTCTCGTCTGGAAACTATTGTCTCCATCCTGCCCCCAACCCAGCCTGTGGAGGTGGGCGACAGGGAGGAAATGGCCTCAAGAGAGGCTGTTTCTCAGATCCCACTCTTAAGGAATCCCGATGTCCTGAGTGTTCCCACGGCAAGGACTGTCGGGCTGCCCAGCCGGCTCTCTCTCGGCAAGACGGCCGCCAGAGGAGCCGTCATTAGAACCACTCACGGCAGGGCCTTTAGTTGGTGGGTGGAGAGTTTGGACCCAACACTAGTCTGCCTGCAGCTTTCACGTCTGGGATTTTCCTGGGTAGTCCCTGTCTGGGGCTCCTACCCCGTCTCCGGAAGAGTACCCAAGAGAAAATGTCGCTCGGGAGGGCTCTGAAGGTGTTCGCTGCCTTCCTGCATGCAGAAGCTTCCAGAGCTACAAGCCGAATCCAGACAGTGTTGGCCCCTGAGAGTGGAAGCGACTGGCCACAGTAGCATGGCCAGCGGGGGACTTTTTGCTGCTTGGCCTCATGGCTTGCTTCGCCAATGAATGTGAGCACCAAGAAGCTTCTAATAGCCGGGGTGTGGTTCGTCATCTCGTCTTCCCTCTTCCCTGAGACCAGCGATGTTCCAGACAGAGCTTGTCCGTCAGCCTCATAGTGCGTATGTCAGTTATCTATTGCTGCATAGCAAATCGCCTCAAAGTTTAGCAACGTAAAGCATCATGCATTTATTACCTTACAGTTTCTGTGTGTCGGGAGTCTGATGTGGCTTAGCGGGGTCCTCTGTCGCAGAGTCTCGCAGGGGGCTTCGATCACAGTGCCGACCAGGGCTGGGGTCTCCTCTGCGGCTCAGGGGCGGGAGGACCCACGGCCATGCTCTCGGGGAGTGGGCAGCACGCTGGTCCCCGCAGGCTGTTGGACCGACAGCCTCGGTCCCTGGCTTTTCCACGAGGCCTTCTCGACCACAGCGGCTTACTCCACGACAACACACAGCCTGAAGGGCGGGAGAGTGTCTGCTAGTGACACGGAAGTCACAGTGTTTTGTAACCTAATCACAGAAGTGGCAGCTCATCACTTTTGCCTTAGACCATTCATTAAAAGCAAGTGACTGGCCGGGCGCGGTGGCTCACGCCTATAATCCTAGCACTCTGGGAAACCGAGGCCAAGAGTTCGAAACCAGCCTGAGCAAGCTCGAGACCCTGTCTCTACTATGAATAGAAAGAAATTAATTGGCTAACTAATATATAGAGAAAAAATTAGCCAGGCATGGTGGTGCATGCCTGTAGTCTCAGCTACTCAGGAGGCTGAGGCAGTAGGATCGCTTGAGCCCAGGAGTTTGAGGTTGCTGTGAGCTAGGCTGACGCCACGGCACTCACTCACTCTAGCCTGGGCAACAAAGCGAGACTCTGTCTCAAAAAAAAAAAAAAAAAAAGCAAGTGACTGGGAGCAGCCCACTCCTCAGGGGAGACAGGTACACAAAGGTGTGAACGCCAGGAGGCAGGGCCACTGGGGCCCCTCAGTGGCCTGTGGCCCAGTTTGTTTTCAAAGGAAATGGACACTGAATAGAAATTAGTACGATCCCTGGCATCTGCCAAGATTCAACCAACCCACCAAGCCAAAGTGTATTGTAATGCTTGTACCCGGTTCATACTGGATCCATCACACGAGCCCATGGCTTTGTGGACTTAAATCATATATTTTCTAAAAATCTCCATCCTTCTGGACAAGAGTCCACATGGTTCTCTTCATGACTTATTCTGCCACAACTTGGGGTTCTCTTAAGCTATCTTAAGGCTGGGGATCAGATTTGCTCCTAGGAGAACCAGGGCATGGACCCCCCCGCCCAGTCATTCCTTCTGAGAACAAGAGTCGACAGGAGCAGGTCACAAAAGACTGTAGAACCTAAAATGTTCAAGCCAGGAAGGACACCCAGAGATCACTCAGTTCTCAACTATCTTCTCTCCCCAATCCTGAACCAGTCCTCCCAACCTCCATGACCTTCAGGTGCCTTCCTTACAGTTCTCTCTCTCTCCATATAAGATGATCCTTTTATCAACCAGCTATTGCTGCGAAATGAGTAACCACAAAGCTTCGGCGGCATGAAAATAAACACGCATTTCTCAGTCGTGTGTGCAGAGCCCCTATATGTCTCAGGTGGACGTTCTGCGGGTGACCCAGGCCAGCGCTACTCCATGTGTCTTGCATTTTTCTGGGACCAGTGGGCTTCCAGAGGTATATTCTGCTCGTGGAAATGGCAAAATTGCAAGAGGGCAAACCTGACCGCCCAAACACCTTTCCGTTCCTTGCGTGTGTCGTGTCTGTTCATATCTCAGTGGCCAAAGCAAATCACTCGGCTGAGCTCAAGGTCAAGTTGGGGAACATACTTGCCCATCGTGAGGGTACGGCTAAGGTGGGGACCTACACTACTACTATAGATAGGGGGCTGAAATACTGGGGCCCAGACCTCAATTGAACACACCCTATTTCCCCCACACCATGTGGAGGTTTTGAGCTTATTGCTGAAACACCAGGAGCAGGAGATACAAGCAGGTATAAGGCAGGTTTCTGCCTCCATCCTTCTGGAGGGACAGGAGTATATTTAAAAGGAAGAGCAGTAGGTGGCAGGTGAGTGCGACAGGTAGGCGGGGCTCTGGAGGGGGTTTGGAAACCAGGGAGGGGAGCGATGGGTTCACTGCTCTCCTGGGCGCAGGAGAGGCATCTTGCCGTCTGGCCAGGCTCATCCTAGTCCGGACACTGCCCAGCAGCAGGTGGCTCGGGAGATGAAGATACCGGGAGGAGGCATTGCCTGGCTTTGAGTCACAGAGTGAGAACACAATTCCCTTTCCCAGTTATCTTGCAGTAGTTCTGGTGACAACAGGAGAAAGACTTCTCTGTGCTTGCGTGCTTTAAAACACCTTGCTGATCTGCCTTTTTAACAGACCCTGGACCCTGGGCTCACGGGCCCTTTCAGGCAACAGTACCTGGCTGCAATTTAATAACACTGTTTTATTTTGGTAATGTTTCTATTTGTAAGTTTGTCTTCTATTTTTGGCGGGTGGCACTGGTTTCCTGTTTACCGTGGCGATAGAGGGCTTTCTTTTAAAATAAACACATTAAAATAAACAGAGTTAACTTAAAGAAAACTATTAAGTGAATACTAGGCCAGGGAGCAGGTGGGTTTGGCAAAAATGGTAGCTCGAGCATGCTTAGCACTTGGTGGTGGCTGAGTGGAAACAGGAGAATGGTGTTTGACGCAGTCTGGGTTCAAATCCGTTTCATCACTTGCATGGAGCCTTTGAGCAAGTTATTTTTTTTTTCCTTCGAAGACATTCTTTTTTTTTTTTATTTCGGCATATTATGGGGGTACAGATTTTAAGGTTTCAATAAATGCCCTTTTCCCCCCTCCCCCCACTAGTCTGAGTCTCCAGCATGACCATCCCCCAGATGGTGCACATCTCACTCATTATGTGTGTTATATACCCGCCCCCTCCCGCCTCCCCCCTGCCCAATACCCTATTACTGTAGTACCTGTGTGTCCACTTTGAGCAAGTTATTTACGTAGCTCCTTTGAGCCTTGGTTTCTTCATGGATAAATGAAGGTGACTTCTTTGGCAGGGCTGTTGTGTTACACTGAAGGTGATGTTTGTAAAGAACTGGCGTAAGGTCAGGGGTCAGCAAATAGCAGAAACCTACCTGCCCCATCTCCTACGTGGCTGTTCCACTTGGGGAGAGACTTTTGGGTTTTCACGGTCCTCCACGTGGCCGTAGGAGAGACAGGTAGGTGCTGCCTGGCCTCCTCTACAGCAGTCAGACCCCGCTCTTCCCATTATGGGGAAGGGGAACGCAGTTGAAATTAATGCCTTCCTGCCCCCTTTCCAGCCCCGAGTAAGAAAGTCTTGAGAAGCCACAGAATTAAAAGAGACTTGGCAGGTCGGATCCTCGACCAAGTAGGGAAGTTCAAGGCCTTGCAGGGGTTCTCAAATCCCCCCTAATTTGGACCCAGCAAGGCCCTCCCATTGCAAAGCTCCTCAGCAGCATTAAAAAAAAAAAAGATGCTCATCAGGAAAAACAAACATGACGTCCCAGCCAGAGCACACTGACGCACAATAAATCAGAATTTCTTAAAAGGGTTTCTTGTTCTCTTGTCAGTGGCGTAAGTCGATTGCCTTGTATTTGGGGTGTGTGCAGATAACATTAACCTGTTAAATTAAGAGTATAAAAATATACTGTTGTGGCCCTGTGTTGGAATTTCTTTGATTTTGTTTTTTTTAATACACTAACTTCCACTTGCCCTTCCACACGCAGGATGGGGCTCAGGCCCTTCCCACCTCCCTGCCAACCTCATCCTCCTAAGAGCCTCTAGAGCAGATCAGCCCTCTCAGTTTCCAGATGGGGAAACTGAGTCTGGAAAGAAAGGCAGCTCCTTATCTTTTGATGTCATTTCCAGGGACAATAAATTCCAAGACTTCCTGTTCAAAAGATACAGGGAGTGGTTAATGTGAGGGTGTGTGTGTTTGGGGGTGAGGGAGGGGGGAGTGTAAGGGGGGACCCTGGGGGTGCCCTAAGCCTCGGTTCCTGGGCCACCCCACACCAAGGCCAGGTTTCCAGGTCAGTTAATAAAAATGGCAAGGGCTGACATTTATGGAGGACTTACTATGTGCCAAGCACTGTGGATATCTTACACCTTCAGGCCTTACAACAACCCAAGGAAGGAGGTCTTGTTAAAAACTGCCATTTGCAGAAGAGGAAACTGAGGCAGGAAAGATGAAGTACAAGCTCGTGAAGTCAATAAAAATGCCAGATTAGGGGGCTTCGAGAGCTGGGAGCCAGGATTCCAAAGCCCCTTACCCGCAGGGGGACAAGAAGAAAAGGGGAGAAGCGGGGGCGAGGGAGGAGGAGAGGAGGAAAGAGGAGACGGACGCGGAAACCTGCGAGGGGAGCGCGGAGAAGAGAAACTTCCAGCCCCCAGGAGCTTCCCTTCTCCCTCTTTCCCTGGGCCTCGCCACCGGCTCCGCCCCAAACTTGGCCCAGGGGAGGCGGGCGCGGGCTGGGGACGCCTGGGGCCTTTCCCTGCAGGGTCCCCTCCGCCGGCTGCGGCCCCTCCCCTCGGCTGTCCCGGCTCCTGACATCACGCCCCGGGAGGCGGGATCGGGGAGGGAGGGAGGGGGCCGCGGGGAGGAGGCTCCGCGCCGGAGAGGGAGGAGGTAGGGCGCGCAGTCCCAGCCAGAGCTTCAAAACAGCCGGCGCCTCGCCTCGCGCCCCAGCCCGCCCGTCGGTCCAGCCGCCCGCGCCCGGTGAGTTGGGGGCGCGCCCGGATCCGCGCGCGGGCCGCCGTCGGGGGGCTCGGGCTCGCGTGCGCCCGGGCAGCAGGGGTGCGACCCCTGCACTTACTGGACCGCGAGCGGCCCCCGGAATCGGCGGGGGGCAGGGAGAGGCCCGGGCGCCGCCCGTGCCGCAGACCTCCGGCCTGCGCCGCGCTCCTTCGGGCCCCCGCTTGCCCCCTCGCCACGCCGGCCGGCTTCCTTCGCCTTTCGCGCCGAGGCGGGCGGGAACAGTTCGGGGAGGAGTCGGGGCGGCTCCCCTCGCCCCCGCCAGCCCTACTCCCGGCCTCTCGGAGACCAGGGCGGTCCCCAGTGTCGCACGAGGGACCCCGGTGTCCCGGCGCAGCGGCCCCGGTCTCTCCGAGCGGGCGGGACTGGCTGAGCCCAGGCGCGGTCGGCGGGTCCTCCCCGGCTGCGCGCCCTCTCGGCCCGGCCGCGGCTCCGGCGCGCCCCCGAGCGGCGAGGAGCGACTTCTCTGGGTCCCGGAGCTGTGGCGGGGCCTTGGGGGCGCTGCTAGGATGACACCTCTCTCCCTCCCGGCTCTGATGGGGCTTGGGGCACTTGCAGGAGGCAAGGCCACCCTCATGGGTTCCCCAGGAAGGGGAGGCTAGAGGTCAGAATGCGGACTCTGCGCCCTCCCCAAATCCCGCAACCTAAGTGCACTCCAGGGAGGTCTCTAAGGTCCTAACGCGGCGCTGACATGTGGACATCCTATGTGGGGACTAGTGGGAGACGCCTGGACTTGAGCGAGACCCCACAGGGCAAAGCTCTCCCTCCAGGCCACGGAGTCCACCCCCAGCTTTATAGTAAGGCTGTCAGCCCAGCTTCAGGTTTGGAGAAAGGATCACTGTCCCCAACCCCAAACTCCAAGCTGTGTGTGTGCACGCGTGAGTGGTGATCTTGTAACCTAGCTGCGTCTAAGTAAGGGGCTTGGACAGGGACTTAAAGCCTCCAGCTCAAATACTGTGCGATTCCACGTCTGTGAAGTACCTAGAACAGGCAAATTCATAGACAGTAGGACTGTGGTTGCCAGGGGGTGGGGGTGTGTGTGGGAGTGGGGAGTTAGCAGTTCAGGGGTACAGACCTTGTTGGGGAGGATGAAAAAGTTTAGGGTTATAGATAGTGGTCGTGGTTACACAGCATTGCAAATGTATTTAATGCCACTGAATTGCACACGTTCAAGTGGTTAAAATGATAATTATGATGTTATGCATATTTCACCACAATTTTTTAAAAACAGATGCCTCCAGCTGGCGCTGCTCTTCAGTCTGAATCAGTTAGAGAAATCCCAGAACTGACTCTCTGTTGCTGGCCACCTCGCCTCTGGATAAGGAAGCCCAGGGAGAATGAGGAAGGAACAGGGTCCCGGCTTCCCCGGGAGCCAGGAGCGGGAAGGGTGGCCCCGGAGCTGGTGGAGGTTCCAGGTGCCCTGGTGCACACCTGTCTTCCCGCTTCTCCCCGGGGCCTCACCCCTGAGCCTCGCCCCTGAGCCGTTTGCAGCAAACTGCTCTGGTGCAGGTGGGGAAGCCCAGGCGGGAGAGTCAGTTTGCTCAAGGCCACTGAGCTGTAAGTGCCAAGAGCCAGACTTTGAACCTCCGCCTCCCCCTGAGTCCTCCCCTTTTTTTCCACCTGGAGATGCCCTGGTGGTTTGCAGGGAATGGTGGGCCGGGGAGGGGACACTTCTGGAGAAAACAGGGCACAGATGCCTGCGAGGTTCTTGGCAAATGCCGAGCCCACAGCCAAGGGCGGGGCGTGGGGGTGGCAGGAAGGTGCGGAACCTGTTTTCCCACCGAGGGTTTTTGGATCCTGCTGCCTCCACCCCCACGGGGACCTGGGGAGTCGGGTGGGAGGCAGAGAGCGGGCCACATAGCCTGGGCCTCCTCCACCCGCCAAGTGGAGAGTCGAGATGTGTCTGAAATCCAGAGAACACGTTCGTGGTGAAGCCACTGGGGTGGCCAGGAAGTGGGGTGGGTGAGGGCAGGGCCAGGTGGGAACCGTGGTGTGAAGGGAGGGGCTTGGAGGTGACATGGCCCTGGGGAAGGGAGGGGCACCCTCTCTGGCTGGCACCACCCCAGATCAGGGTCTAGCTGATGAAGGGCTAACAGGGCTTGGTGGCATTTGACTGTAAATACAGAACACATCCATTTAGCACGTATGCACACACACACGGAAGTAATGGCACTTAAGTCCTTTATGGGGTCCATTCTTCCTGGAATGGGGGTGAATGTTTATGAATCTTCCTTTTCCCTGCCTCTCACACAAGTCTTCAGGGCAGGAGCTCAGGCCCTCAATTTCCCAGCAACAGGTAATTCACAGGGAGGCTCCACCGGCCAGTTCTTCCTCCTAGGCGCACTCTGACACTCCCTGCCCTGGCTCCTGGTCTGCCGCCTTCCTGGTCGGTGGGGGCACAGCCAAGGCCAGTTCTTTGTCGCAGTGAACTCCGCCAGACATGACCAGGAAGGGAAGTCTGTCGAGACAAAAATACATAAATGCCTTTCCAGGCCAGATGGATGGCACAGGATTGCTGGCTGATCAGGGAGATTTGTTTGGGAGGCAGGAGGCCAGCCGCCCTCCTGGGGTGGGGGGCAGGTAATTCTGTGTGTGTGTGTGTGTGTGTGTGTGTGTGTGTGTGTGTGTTGCAACGTGGCTGATACCCAGGTGGGGCCTCTGACGCAGGCTCGGTAGGGGCTAAGGGGTTGGGGTGGGCTCCACCGTGGGGAGCTCCTGGGCAGAGTGGTGGAGGTCACCACCCACCCAGGCACTGGGATTGGGGTGCAGGCCTCTCCTAGAGGAGTGAGTTAAAGGTCTGCCTGGGGCGCCCGTGCAGGAGGGGGTGAGAGGGTATCTTGGGAAAGCAGGCGATTGGCAGCAGCAGCTGGCATGGGGAAAGAGAGCAGTTGGCATCGTGGGAAGTCCTAGAGGCTGGACTCTTGGGTGACAGCCTCCGCTTGTCCTGGGAGGGACTGGGAGATAGGTGTGGGGGTGGCGGGAAGAGGCTCCCCTCCTTCCCCTGGGAGTGGCGAGGCCTGGCTCCCTGCAGAGTGACCCAAAGTACAATTTCAGGAGGACTGTGGCGGGAGTCAGACGCATCTGGCTCTTGTTAGAGACAGGCCCAGTGAGGGGGGAGTCTAAAAATATCGGAGGCAGGGCTGCCACCCAGCGAGAGAGTGCAGGCCTAGTAACCTGACACCAGGGCGGAGACACCACCAGCGCTGCTCTAGTCCAGAGTCACTGGGCTCTTCCAGGCAGCCAGGAGGGTGAGGGCTTCCTGCCTTTAGGGCAGCCCCAGGCCCAGAGTGGAGAATATCAGGGGCATAAGGGCCTTTTAAAGTCCCAGTTTGACAGCTAGGGACACTCAGAGAGGTGGAATGACTTGCTCAGGTCACACAGCAAGTGGGCGGCAGACCCAGGACTAGATCTGGGGCACAGCTGAGAAGTTCAATGGCTAGGAAAGTGGTCAGTGGGATTCCAGGGCCAGGTCCCCAGGGTCTGGGACGCTTATGGCACGTGTCATCTATCTAGGATGCTGGATGTCCATGCTCACTCCTGTACTGGCAGGAGAGTGGTAAACAAAGAGCTATGCTCAGGCAGGAGGTCACTTCCCGTTGGGCACTGGGTCTCGGTCAGGCACAGCTGTTGGGCTCTGGGAATGTTGGCTCGTCTTGGGGCCGGATGTGGGGAGAAGGGAGGCTGGAGAAGAACCGGCTGAATGAGTCCTCTCCTCCTTCCCGTGCAAAGACACCATTGGTTTTGTTCGCCCGGTATCCAGTGCTTAATGAGTAGTTGTGGGACGGAATCACTGAGTTCCCCGGGCCTGTCACCGCCCTTGGGAAGCTGGGCTTCTGGTGATCAATTTAATAAAAGGGACCCTACAAACTGCTCCAGTCCCTGCCCTCCATGGGCAGGCTGGATGACATCAGCTTCTAGAAGCTTCCTAGAACCCTGCATCCAATGCTGAGAGAGGGGTCAGCAAAGTGATATTTGGCACCAAGATTGTCCTCAGAAATCTGGGATGCGCAATGGTCATCACCGTGCAGGACAGAAAGACAAACAAGCCAAGTCCCTCAGTTCCGACAGCTCATCGTCTAAGGTCAGGTAGGTTTTCTCAGTAGCAAAGTTGCTTGCTCTGAAGATGTCTCCTTCTGATGCTCTGATCACAGACTTCTCGAGTGAACTGTCTTTCCTTCAAACGAAATTAACAACAACAACAAAAAATGGTAGTGAATAAATATGACCCAGAGTTGTCTCGTTAATCTTACGCATGTTTCCCCGGGCATGTTATTGTCGATGATGTGCGAGATAATTGTAAAAGATCTGCAGCTGAGTGTAAAGAGAAAAAAGAATAATTACGTATTTTTCTTATTTGGTTTTTAGGGAGGAAAAAAGTGAGTAGCACACAAAGCCGTGGTTTCACAGATACTGCTGCTCCTCAGGTTGAAATGAAAGTCACTGCTTTAAACTTTAAAACATTTTTTTAAAAAATAATTAAAGAAGTTGCTTCATAAGCACAGGTGGTCCTTGGGTTTGGCAAACATCTTAGGACCTGAGTGATGCCTTTCGGGAGATGGTATTGTAACAGGACTGGGATGGGCGAGCTCCACTCTTGATAGCATGACTCATCCTGGAAGATCCAAGAGCTCCCCCCACAAGCCCCTCTTTTGCGAAGACTCCCCCAGTGTTCAGCTCCAGACTGAGACCTGCCGCCACTTAGCCGCCGGGGTGGGGGAGTCTCTTCATCTTTAATGAGGATCACTGTTCCAACCAGTGTCCTGCGCCGGTTGTTCTGAGGATCAGAGGGGAAGATACATTGATGTACATGGAAGTGGCTTGAAATGTCTGTGGTTTGCTTGAATCAAAGCAAGGCCAAGGGAGGGGCGACCTTGCCCACTTTAATCTCAAGGGTTGTTATTAAGTGGCAATACAAAGGGAGGGAGGGAGGTGTGGCGTGGGAGGGGGCTTCCCTTCCACATCCCCAAGAACCTGGCCAAGGAGGCAGGTGTGAGGATATTCACAGAGCATTGCAGGAACGAAAAAGAGAAAAAGAGAGAGAAGAAATAGAAAAGCGGAAGCAGCCTGACATGTCCATTAGCCACTCTGCAGAATATTTGACAGCGGTTAAAAAGGACAAGGCTCGTCTCCGGGGACCAATACGGAAAGGGCTCTATGGCACTATGGAATCGAAACAAAACCAAGCAGCAAAGTAATATGGAGAAATGTTCTATTTATGTAAACATGAACAGAACTTCTTGCGTTATGTTTACACGAGGAACAATGTCTGGAAGGGCACGTCGGAATGGATGGCTGCGCTCGTCTCTGATGAGGGAGGAGGGAAGAGCCGCCCTGGCAGGATAGAGTCTGCTCTGCAACCAAGAGAATACAGCCAGCTGTGGCCTCTTTCCCTAAACCGCGGTGAGAATGAAATAGTGGCCCCTAAATCCGGTGGGCAGTGGGGGTTGTGCGGGTGTGGGGGCAGCAGGTCAGAGGACGCGTTTGGGGGTGTCAGATGGCTTGCATGGCGGAGGCTGTGTGGACAGAGAGACCAGCTGGGGACTCTTTTGGAAATCCAGGGACAAGGACGTGGTGACTGATCTGAGGCGGTGTTGTCCAGCACCCCCACCCCCGAACACCAACTGCGGACGCCTAATAGGCAACATGGATGTCCAGTCTGGGTGCTGTTAATAGGTGTTGACAGTGGTTTGGAGCCCAGCGCCGATGACGGGTTCACTCGGGTCCTGTTAATGGGGCAGTTATGAATCCGGGGGAAGGTGCCTGGGAGGCCCCTGGGAATGGAAGCCCAGCGCTTCGAAGAGAATTTCAAGAGACAGGTAAAAAGACCTGGGTCTCAAACTGTTTTAGGTTGGTATTTTAGGGTTGGAGAAAGTGACTTAGATTTTACCAATGTTATCGGTAGTAATAATAATTATCATTACTATTGCATTTATTGCATTTATAGCATTTATAGAGTGTAAAACTGTGTACCGGGCCACGGGTTTTACATCCCTTCCCTCATTTAAAATGAAAACCGTGGACGGGCGCGGTGGCTCACACCTGTGATCCTAGCACTCTGGGAGGCTGAGGCAGGAGGATGGCTTGAGGCCAGCAGTTCGAGACCAGCCTGAGCAAGAGTGAGATCTTGTCTCTACAGAAAAACAGAAAAATTAGCTGGGTGGTGGTGCACACCTGTAGTCCCAGCTACTTGGGAGGCTGAGGCAGGAGGATTTTTTGAGCCCAGGAGTTTGAGGCTGCAGTGAGCTAGGCTGATGCCACGGCACTCCAGCCTGGGTGGCAGAGCTGGTCTTCCACTCTCCGGGTGTGGGGGGGTCCTCTCTGTAGAGGCTGCTTCTCCGCATCCCCAGGGCTACCATGTTGGCCCAGGCCTCTGCCTCTGTTGTGCTGACGACTGCACAAGCACCTTGACCACTGTCTCTGCAGCCACTGTGGCCCACGACCCATTTTCCTCTGCATTTTCCAGAAGGATCTTACAGAGATGCAAAGCTAACAGGATCACTTGCCCCCACCCGCTCCCCTACTTAAAATTCATCAGTAGTTTCAATTGCTTCTAAATTAAAGCAACAGATCCCAGGGCTTGGAGGTCCTTGGCTGGGTACCCCTGAGCAGTCTGGGTAAAATGACCTGAGCAGTCTGGATAAAATGCCACTTCCCAGGCCCCACCCGAAAGCCACGACAGCGGATTCTCAGGAGGCTGGGGCCAGGGCGAGGGAGTGTTCGAGGTGTCCCTGGTGCTGTTGGTGTGGGACCCGCTGGTCTGGCCCCTTCTGGATTCTCACTGTCTCCAGGTGCGGCTTGCTCCAGCCCCTGGTCTGCCCTCGTTCCAGCTCTCCATCTCTCCCGCCACTGCTTCCCCCTGCTCTGCGCTCTCTCCTCCTCCTTCCGAGTTCCCTTCCGCTCTTCATCCAGCTGATTCTCCTTATCCTTTAAGACTCGCACCATTTCTTTAAGGTTGCCATCTAACCCCGGGTTAAGTCGGATTTTCTCTTTGCCATTATTCCTGATGGCATTTGTGTGAGCCCGGCAAGGGCTGGCAGGCACAGGTACCCGTCTGCTGAGTTCACAGGGACACCCCCAACATCTGTCAGCGTCCCCCCAGTTGCAGCGGACCCAGGGGAGGAGTTACAGAAGGGAGGCCCGAGCTGTGGGTGACCAGCGGGCTGAAGGCCGCAGGGGTGAGTGGGGTGGGTATGGCGGTGGGAGGGTTCGGGAGGCCCCTGGGGTCAGGCCAGCTGCTCCCTCTCCCTCCTGCAGTTGGCTCTGCCTAGAGCTGCATCAGGCATGGTCAGCGTCCTGAATGCCAGCGTGACACGGGGTCACATTCTTCCAGGCCAGAGCCTGAAAGGGAATCTGTCAATACTCCCAGGGCGGGGGCCACACACCGGCAGGCACTGGGGGATGATGGCTATAGTATACAGGTGGTGTTAACAACTGTACCATGCTCCTGTTTACTCCAAAGTGTGTTACCGAAACGGCACTTGGCGAGTGCTGCTGCTTCTCCACTTGCAGTGTAATGCACACTTAAAATTGAATCCATCTCAGTTTAATGCGTTTTAAAGAAAAACGTGGGTACCATGAGTAGAGCAGGTGGTGCACACAGAAAATAGAAATGGCCACAGGGGTGGAGGTGACACTGGGCGCCCACCCTGTTCCCTTCACTGGATGATGTGCCCATCTCCCTCGGGGATGACTCACAGCTTCTCCTTCCCAGAGATGCCTGGGAGGTCACGCTCCCATCCCCCTGCCTGGGGCCAACACTCAGCAGAGGCCGGCCAGGCAGGGCAGCACCGGTAAGAGCCCTGCCCCCCAGTCTGGGGCAAGACAAACTGCTGCTGGTCACTGCCCAGAGCTCCCTGGAGGGCCTGGCTGAGCTGGACTTCAGCCAAACCCACTTCTTTGCTGGCCTCTTCCCCCCTGGCTTCCCGCTTCCCCCACTTCCTTCTCGGTTTCACCAAAGGGCCTCCTTCAGAAGATCCCTAACGACAGAATCCACGCCCTGCCTCTTGGTAACCGGACCTGAGACTAAGACGTGACTTTCAGGGCCTGACATGGGGGTGCGGCTTTAATCCCACCCTCTCCTCCTGCCAGGGAGGAACTGTGGTCCAGTTAACAGGTGTGACTTGCCCCGGGTTACCAGGTGGCTCGGCAGGGCGGGGCAGGGTGGTTGCAGGAAACAAAAGATGAAGGAGAGCCAGTGAGCTTTCCTTGCTCACCCGTCTGTCCATGGACCAGGTGGCCCTTCCAGCCACAGGGTAGCCACAGGGTCGTGGTGGTGGTGTTGGGAAAACAAAGGAGTTTCCTCTCCCAGAAAGAAGGTTGCATGAGAAAAGGATTCTTTCATCCCTCTAGTCCGGAGCAGTCTGAGAGAAACCCATGAATTGGCAGCTTCCACTTCCTTTTACATACACTGCAAATACACATGATATATACATGTAGTGTGTAAAATAGGTATAATGTATGTGCATGTCTGCGTGGGTACGTGCTGTACTCCACCTCAGTGCACACTGAATGTCATCATTTAAGGACCCATGAAAGGGTGACCCTGGTGGTTTGCAAACTTTGTGTGTAGTAGACTCACCTGGGCAGCTTTTAACAAAAAAGAGGTTCAGGCCGGGTGCGGTGGCTCACGTCTGTAATCCTAGCACTCTGGGATGCTGAGGTGGGAGGATTGCTTGAGCTAGGAGTTCAAGACCAGCCTGAGCAAGATCGAGACCCTGTCTCTACTATAAATAGAATGAAATTAGCCAAACAACTAAAAATAGAAAAAATTAGCCGGGCATGGTGGCGCATGCCTGAAGTCCCAGCTACTTGGGAGGCTGGGGCAGGAGGATCGCTTGAGCCCAGGAGTTTGAGGTTGCTGTGAGCTAGGCTGACGCCAGGGCACTCTAGTCCAGGCAACAGAGTGAGACTGTCTCAAAAAAAAAAAAAAAAAAAAGAGGTTCTGACTTAAGGGGTCTAGAGAGGCGCTCCAAGGGCGTGCTCTTCTACTTCCCGCAGCCTGGGTTCTCTGCAGCCTCAGTGTCACCATGAACTGCTGTGCCCACGACTAAGCTGTGCTTCTGTGTCTTGCTGGGCATCGTTAGGCAAGGCAGTGGTCGAGGGCACCGCTGCTCGAACCCCATTCTGCCACTTACCGGCGGTGGGACCTTCATCGAGCTGCCTAACCTCTCTGCCCCTCCGTGTGCTCTGTAAGATGCGGATTGTGAGGAACCTGAAAAGACAGTATTCCGATTGGACGGTTTCTCTAATGCCTGGTCCCTCAGGTCCCCCCTTGTGTTTGTATTTCATGCCGCACACAGTGGGGCTCCAGGGACAGCCCTGGTGGGACGTGAATCAAAGACACAGGCTTTAGTTTGCTCTACCAGGGTGGACCGGCCCCAGCAGTCCCCTGGGGGGGAACCCAGGTCTCCCCACTTTGCCTTTTCCTGGGGAGTGTCGGGCTCCTAGACAACCAGTGTCGCATCCTGCCGGAGGCCCCCTGGACCGTGGGCCTCTGTGGCTGTCCTTCTCCCCTCGAGCCTCCTTGGCCTCTGCCCTCAGCCCTCCCTGGCCACGTGGGTGGAGACAATGGCACACCCACCCAGGTGTGTCGGGGGGGGGGGGGCTGGCATGAGCCCCTGCCCACCCGCTCCCGGCAGCCTCCTGGTGCTTTTTCTGCAGTTTGCAAGCAGGAGATCAGGAGCTGGGAGTTGTTGGTGCTCCGGCACTCGGGAGGCCCAGCTGGAGGCTGCGGGGCTCCCACGGGGGAGGGGACGCTGTGCCTTGAGGTCCAGCCCCCTCACCCCAGATTCTCCCTGCATGTCCCTCCTGCAGGCTCCAGAGGCTCGAGTCTTCTTGGGGAGGCCTGGAGTAGTAGGGAGAAGGGTGCCCCCAAAAGTCCCCATCCTTTACCCCACAGATAGTCAGTTGAGGATGTACCATGCTGGGCAGGGGCCACAGCAGTGATGGGCGGACATGAGTCCCCACCCTCAGGGAGCTCCCAGCGCAGAGGGACAAGACAGAAGAAGTGAGTAGAGGGAGATTAGAGAGCAGCAGATGGCGTTCGGTGACTGGAGAGGAGACCGGGGCAGGCCGCTCCCTCAGGCGGGGAGACCTGGGGAGGCTTCTCCGAGGAGGTGACTTTGGAGTTGAGGCTGAATGACAAGAAGAAGCTGGTCACGCCAAGATCTAAGAACTCTCCAGGCAGAGGGAACAGCTTGTGCAAAGGGGCCGCTTCCCTGGGTTGGGGGCAGCAGGCTTGGTTTTCCGGGATACTGAGCCATCCCGACGGTCCTCCTGAGCTCTCCCTGAGGGCGGGGACCCCAAGTCTCTGTCTTCACACCCTCCTACGCGCCTACACAGAGCCTGGCACGTTCTGTGTGCTCGGGGACGCGCGGATGGACAGGAGGCTGGAAATGGGGCGCACGTGTTCCACCTGGTGGCGGGGCGTCCCGAGAGGTGGAGTGGGTGGTGGCTTGTAGGTGGGGTCCCGACTGAGAGTCACGGGGCTCCCGGCCCAGATCAGCCCCTCCCCACTCGAGACCCTGAATCCTGACCCGAGGTGTCTGCCTCCTCTCCCTCATCGGGGGCCAGCGAGGGTGCTTAAGTCACGGCGTCCTTGTGGCGTTAGACCCAGGGGCACAAAGGAGTTGAAATACCAACCTCCAGTGGAAACTCAGAACTTCCCAATTTTTTTAAGTGAGGTTTTTAAAATGTACAATTCACCATATTTTAATATATCCACAGATATGTGCGACCATCAGCACTGTCGATGTTAGACCATTTTCATCACCCTCCCTGACTTTCCCCTTCCCCGCCGGCCCTCATCAACCCCTCGTCCACTTTCTGACTCCGTGGGTTTGCCCGTTCTGGGCATTTCCTATAAATGGAGCCGTACACCACGTGACCTCACGTGCCTGGCTCCTGCCACGGAGCACGTGTCCTCCAGGTTCGTCCACGTGGCGGCGGGTGTCGGTGCCTGGTTCCTTTTTACGACTGAGTGACACTCACCACGTGGACATGTGCGTTGTGCGTATGCATTCCCCCGCTGTGGATGTACGGGCTGTCGCCACCTCGACAGCGGTGAGTGGTGCCGCCACAAACGCCGTGTGCAAGTCTGGGCGGGGGTAGGGGTTCATTTCTCTTCCAAGAGTGGGATTGCTGGGCCCCAGGGTCACTCTGCGGTCAGTTGGCTGAGGGGCTGCAGGCTGTTTTCCTTGGTGGCTGCATCGTTTTACCTGCCCACCAGCAGTGCATGAGGGCTCCGGTTTCTCTGCTTCCCCAGGTGTCAGTTTAATGCCCAGCCCCGTCCTTGTTTGTAGCTCAGCCTAAGGAAGCTCCCAGTGGTGGCATTTCTATAGGCCTAGATCAGGTTTCTGGGGGTCAGGGCTCTGGGCCCAGGCCCGGGGGGCTGAGGCGGAAGGAAGGGAGGGCACAGGCTCTGTGGCTCCCTGGGTGGAGACCACCGAAGACAGAACTGGCGTGGGTGGAAAGGAGAGCTCTCTCTAGTGCTGTCTTCTGCAGGGCGGGATCCGCCATGCTGCGGTGACTTTAGCTCTGTCACCAAGTGTGAGAAAGCCATTTCCTTTTCAATCCTCTTTCGACTCTTCTGATTCCTCCAAGGGGAAAACCGTAACTGGTGCAGAGGTGTTCAGTGCCCCCCACTCTTGCATTCCCTCTTTAGCCAGGTCTCCGGCTTAGTGTCTTTGGCAGGAAATCGCATCAAAGCAGAATTAGTGAACTTTTTTGTGGGGCTGGGGGGCTGCTATTTATTTTCACAATCAATTTCTATTTATGGCAAATGATGCAGATTTTCCGTTCCCAGGGAGCCAGGAGATTTCTCTTTAAAATGCATGTATGCATGTTGGAAAGTGGGTTCAAAAGACAAATGACTGCGTTTGGGAGCCCTTGTCCTAAAGTTAAGGGCCTGACAATCGGACGTGGTGTTGGCCAGTGCTGAGGTCCCCGGTCCTGTGGCACGTAGGAATGGAAACTGGGTGCTAGAAAAATAATCCAGGCAGAGGCTGGGGGCAGGGGTGGCCCTAATGTCACACGGCGCCTTTCCGCTGAGACTGCATGAGTGTGCGATTCCCATTGTGTTGGGTCAGTTTCCCAATTCCACGGCCGGACAATGTCATTGCTGCAGACACAACATCGTCAGCGGCGCTCCGGCGGGAAGGGCGAGATTTTGGGGGGAGTGGGGGTTGGGGTGCCCTTCTTTACAGCATGGCCACCTCGCAGCCCCCACAGGCATGCTGGTGGGGGCGTGTTGCTGGGGGATTCCAAGTTCATAGAAACAGCTCCCCAGCTCAGAAGCGCTGCCCACAGTGCTGACTCTGCATCTGCCCCGGTCTTGAATTTTTCGTGGTGCGATGCCTTTCTGTTGGTGCCCTCCAAGTCCGCAGTTAAGGGGCGTGACCTGCCGGAGGTTAGGTCGGTGAATCCGTGCAGGCTGGGGACCCCAATGGAGAGATGCTGTACTAGTCAGGGTTCCGCAGAGAAACAGAACCACTACGCACATGCTTAGATTTATTTTTAGGAATTAATTGGCTCATGTGATTACGGAGGCTGGCAAGTCCAAAATCTGCAGGGTGAGCCAGCAGGCCTGAGACCCAGGGAAGGGCTGATGCTGAAGTCCAAGGCTAGTAGAATTCCTTCCTGCTTGGAGGAAGTCCCCGCCTTTTGTTCTACCCTGGCCTTCAACTGCTTGGGTGAGGCCCACCCACATGAGGGAGTGCCGTCTGCTTGACTTAGAGTGCACGGATTCAAATGTGCATCTCATCTCACCCCAAAACATCCGCACAGAGACACTGTGGCCCAGCTAAGGTGACACGTGAAATGAACGCTCTCAGATGCTTCGGTTGGACCAGACACGTACAGCATTAAGTAAGGCAGAATCCCTTTCAAACCACTCCCTTTTAAATTCCCTTTCACCTCTGCAAAGAGGAAATCTCAGTTTTGTGCTAACATGTCCTTAAAAACTTCTCAAACACATGTGACATCCTGTTCTAGCAAAAAAAAAAAAAAAAAAAATAGAAAGCTGTCTTTGGACTCAGAGCTTTTAGGAGCCAGAGCTTCTAGCTGGAATTTAATAACAGTGTTTTGTTTCCATTGTATTTATTTTCTCCAGCACTCTCTATTTATGGCAGGTGATGCTGACTTTCCATTTCAGTTGTGATATAAGGTTTTCTTTTATAAAAATGTAATTTTAAAAAAAGCGAGTGAGCTAGGCAGTGGGGGAACGGCAGGCTTGGGGAAGCATCAACATGAGCACAGCTGGGACGGTGCCTGAAATGCCCCCTAATTGTCCACGCGCCCTGAGCTGCCAGTTGCCTATTCGCATTTCCTTCCCTCCCAGAGGCTGCCCTGGTAGTTTATTTCTGATCGGTGGCTCCCGTCCGGGCGTGGTGGCAGCAGCCAGGAGGAGAGAACGCCTGCTCTCTGCGCAAGGGAAGGGCCTGGGCATGGCAGTCCTATGACAGACTCCCTGACTGGTGACGATTAGTGATGCTGGTGGTGATTAGTGACACACCCATGGCCTTTGCTGTGTGCCAGACGGTGCTGCAGCTACTTTCACTTACCTACCTTCCAGTAGTCTTAAGGGGTAGGTGTTCCAATGTCACCCCCACTTTACAGATGGGAAAACCGAGTCACTGACTCTTTAAGCTGCTAGACGACAGCCCAGTCAGTCGTGGCTCGTGTCGTGCTCTTACCTCGTTTTGCTTTAGTTGCTTCCTGCTTGTCTTCTACCCTTTGTCCTCTTCCTGTGCCAACTTACAGGTTAACCAGGTGGGACCCTGGGTTCCTGGTCTTGAGGTTCCCTGGGCCTGGCCGAGTTGTAGGCTTTTTGTGGTGCATAGTCCATAAGTTGCCAGCAAAATCCATCTACAGAAATGATGGCTCTTGTCACTTATGGAAGAGGAAAAGGCTATTAAAGTGAGTGTGACCAGTCTCCTGGGGATTACCTGAAAGTTGCTAATACAAGGTGCTCTG
>VSMD01012775.1:0-68146 GCA_008750895.1 Mirza zaza
TATATATGAGGACAATAAATCTAAAAGTGTTGCTACTATTATTTTGAATGAAGTTACTGTTATCTGTCATATCAAGAATAAGAAAAATAAAAGTTTTTATTTTACCTTCACTTATTCCTACTCTGATGCTCTTCCTTCCTTTGTGTAGAGCTGAGTTTCTGACCTATATCATTTTCCTTCTTTTTAAAGAATTTCTTTCAACTTTTCTTACAAGACAGGTCTACTGGCAAAAGATTCACTTGTGTTTTGTTTGGCTTTGAAAGTCTATTTCTTCTTCACTTTTGAAGAACAATTTCACAGGGTACAGAATTCTAGATTTATTCTTTTTTTCTTTTTCCTTTTTTCTCTCAATGCTTTAAATATTTCACTTCACTGTCTTCTTGCTTGCATGATGTCTGAGAAGTTGGATGCAATTCTAATATTTGGTCCCCTATAGTTAGGGTGTTTTTTTCCTCTTGCTTCTTACAGGATTCTTTTCTTTAGCTCTAATTTTATGTAGTTTGAAAATGATGTGCCTATAGGTACTTTTTCTGCCATTTCTCTTGCTAGGTGTTCTCAGAGCTTGGTGTCTGACATTAATTTATAGATAATCCTCAGACATTATTCTTTTAAATATTCCTTCTGTTCCTTTCTTTCTTCTCCTTCTGTATTCTTATTTTGCATAGGTTACACCTTTTGTAGTTGTTCCAAAGTTCTCAAAAATTTGGTTCTTTTGTTTCAGTCTTTTCTGTCTTTGCGCTTCAGTTTGGAGGTTTCTATGGAGATATTCTCAAGCTTAGAGATTCTTGCCTCAGCCATGTCCAGTCTACCAATAAGCCCATCAAAGGCATCCTTCGTTTTTGTTTTTGTTTTTTTATCATGTTTTTGATCTCTAGCATTTCTCTTTGGTTCTTTCTTAGAATCCCCATCTCTTTGCTTACACTGCCTATCTGTTCTTACATGCTGTCTATATTATCCGTTAGAGCCCTTAATATGTGTAGAATATTAAACATCATTGTTTTAAATTCCCTGTCTTATAATTCCAACATCCCTGCCATGTCTGAATCTGGTTTTGACAACTGCTCTGTCTCTTTAAACTGTGTTTTTTGCCTTTTAGTATGTGTCTACATCCATTTTGTGATGCTCTAAAGGAATACCCGAGGCTGAGTAATTTATAAGGAAAAGAGGTTTATCTGGATCATGATTCTGCAGGCTGTTCAAGAAGCATGGTGCCAGCAGCTGCTTCTGGTGAGGGCCTGAGGCTGCTGCCACTCACTGCAGAAAGTGAAGGGGAGCTGGAGGGTGCAGAGAATGCACAGCAGCAGAATAAGCAAGAGAGAGAAGGGGGAGGTGCCAGAGTCTTTTTAACAACCAGTTGTCTTTATAACTAAGAGATCCAGAACTCACTCACCTGCTGAGGGAGGGCAGTAATCTATTCAGAGGAATCCACCCTCATGACCCAAACACTTCCCAGTAGACCCCACCTCCCAACATCACCACACAGGAGTTTAAAGGTCAACATGAGATTTGGTGGGGACAGACGTCCAAACTATAGTAATGTGTATTGTAATTTTTTCTTTAGCCCCGACATGATCTACTGATTTTTAAAAAACTATTGTAAATACGCCTTTAGTAATCTAGTGATGAGGTGTGGGGAAAAGGGAAGTGTCCTATAGTCCAATGAGTAGGTCTCAATACCATGTCATCATCATTTCTATTATTGTTTTATACCTTCCAATGTTTATAATAGTGCTTACTTCGTTACCTTACTGGGATTATTAAATATTTACAAATCCAAAATATATATGCAATAAATTCTTAAGCTGAAAGTGATTACAGGCCGTGCATTATTAATTAATTGATGTTTGTGTTGGGTCATTAGGCCTGGTTCATGCCCAAAGACAATTTCAACTCCTTTCTGATAATTAGTTCAATCTTTATTTTCATGCATAAACTTCCTTTGTTACATCAATAATTTGTTTGGTTTATTCTTTTCATATAAGTTTTCTTACACTTAGTTTAAGAAATTATGCACACTCTAATTTTTCTTAGTGAGTATTATATAACTCGATGAGTTGCCTGTTCTTAAAGGTTATTAAAAAGCTAAAGATGTCTTATCTGTATTTAATTATAATTAATAAGTCCTTCAAAAGTTTCTCTCATACTGGACGAAGGATAGAATGTACGTAGTAAGTTCCCCTCTTTAGAACATTGATGTAATTCATCAGCTGCAGCGCACTGTTAAACCTTATTTCTGCTCCTATATTGTGACTGATCTTGGAGCTGATTTTTTTCTTCCTACTCTTGGTATAATCACTAACCTCCCTAAGATTATTTATACAATCAACAACCCTTGCACACCCCCATTCATCATTCTCTACTTACTCTAATAGAAGCAAGTACATTTTAGCAGTTTACAAATAAATGTATACTTAATTTAAAAAAAATTCATGCATATGCATTAACACTCCCACTTTTGCATTGCAATTAATATAATAGACTTTATGTTAATTTTTCATTTTCAGATTTCACTACCAAATCATGGCTTTTCAAGAACTGAGTTTATTTTTATTTTTATTAATTATGAATTTTTAAAATGTCATTATTAGTTTAAAATTGTGACAATTTAGTCAGTTTAAGCCCTTTTAATATAGTTCCTTTGTCTTTGTGATATTATCCACCTCTGTTCAAGCATACTTGAAAGAATCATTGCATTCTAGCAATAATAGTGTATTCTAAGTCCATATCGAATTTTTTCTGCCACCAATCAATCCCCTTCCAAGGAACATAGCCATTTTTTTCCAACAGAGAACACACTGGAAAGCAAAACCATAGGAAAGATCAATACTGGTGTTGGAGAAATTTTCTGGGTTTATTATTAGACTTCTTTGACTAAGAGCATGAGGAAAGATGTTTCTTTTTGTTTATTTGTTTTCATTGCTATTTCCAGTTTAGCAATTTGCAGTTTTAACTTGTTTGTCAGATGGAGTTTTACTAACCACTAAGACTATCTATGACGCTGAACAGCTAAAGTGAGCGTAGCAGACAGAATCAGCATACTGATTTAGGAACTGAGGTTCTTCTTTATCTTGCTTTGTATTGCTTCCTGGATAAATAGACTACAAAGCCAAGACTCATTAATCATAACTAGGAGGAAGATAAACACTTGTTTACTGAACCTTGCCTCTGTGAGGGAGGCAAGGGGTCATTAGGATAATAAAACTGGATTAGAAGGACATGAACCCAAAAATAATGAGAGCATTGATAAGGGGCAGAGCGCTAGCCAGATAGATAGAGAAATAGATCACACATAATTTGCTCTCTACAAAGTATAACCAGCTTCTAAAAGTCCTTATACCTGTGATCTGGGTTTCCTAGCATTCTATGGTTCACTTTCTCTTATTTGGATAGGCAAAGGAGACAATGCATTTCTAGGCTGGAATGGGTACTCTCAAAGAAGGGGGCACAGGATATAATATGAATTCTGTAGGAGTAATTATCAAAAAAAAAAAAAAAAAAGAGGAACAATGCCCCATGCTTAAATAATTTGGCAGTGCTGGGTGGAAAAACAGTAACTGATTTCTGCATTGTGGAATCGCTCAGAGCTTTTAATTCCTTCAGATAGACAGTGAGATGAGACACACATTATTTAACACCATTTTTTGACCATTCAAACCTCTTTTTAAGAAACACTAAAAGGTAAATATTTCTAGTATATTATTTGCATAATACTGACCTAAAGTAATCATTGAGAATATAGTCAATGTTGAAAGTCTGGTTTGGAATCAAGTATATAAACAATTGTTAGACTATTTATCCTTGAAAAAATAAGTGCATATTCATATGTAAGTATTAAAAAGTAAAATAATAATAATAAACTTTTACCCAAATGAGTTTCTAATCAGTCATAGGATGCATTGTCCTTGGAAATTTGGGATTGTCTCTGAAGTAAAAGATTTGGTGCAAATATCTGATATATGTGGATTAGTTGAGAAAGTGGCCAGTTACTTTTGAATATTTGGATAAGGAAGAAGCATACAAAAAACTTTTACATTGGTTCATTTCACTCACTTATTTTTCAGTTTAGAGTTACTGAGTGTGTTTTTTGTTTGTTTGCATGACTAAACTGATTTATATGACAGTCTGGCAAATCTCTTAGTCTCCTATGGTTTTGTTTGTCTATGAAAATGAATAGTCAGTGATTTTAGAGAATTAGTGGGAGTATTTATTTGGTGATTAGTGTAGAAAAGCACTCTATTAAGATGCATGGACAGGACTTCAATGATGTGATAACATTGAACAGAATGAAATGGGTTATGGGATGCAATTGCTACTGCTCTTACATATATGGAACTGAGGAAGTTCTCACTCCCTTTCATTCCTTTACCTTGGTTAAGTTTTCATAGGTTTTCAAAGTATTAAGAAATAAATTTGTCATCATATTTTTTGGGGGCACTTATGTGCTATTATTTCGTCAGTCTCGGAATGGATTTATGATAGGCCTTAAACTATCAATTGTGTGATCAATTCTCCACATTCGTCATCAAATTCTCAATCCCTCCTAGCTAGTAGTCATGTAAAAAAGTGTTTTAACTTTCTTTTTGGTTATTGGAAGAATATATAGCAACATGAAAATTAAATTAAATGATTTATTTCTGGGGATGGATACTGGTCACTCTTTTCCAGAAGTTTTCAAAAGGTACCATGCAGATAAATGTGTGATTCTTCAACATGTAAGTATATCTTCCTGGTATTTAAACACTACAATTTTGGTCATGTCAAAGAAAGGGATGAGTTTTTAGTCAGTGTCTATAATATCTGTGTTTACATACTGCTTGACAAGCTTTGTAGGAGAATGCACTTTTAGCAGAAATAGAAAATATTCTGTGAGAAATTATCTATATCTTGAAATAATTTACATTATTTCCTTAGTAATGTGATGCACACATCTGAAATAATTACTTATAACCAGCATAATTCAGTATCTCTTTCTACATGTGTTCTAGCAATAAAGACGCAAGCTCCGTGCCAACAGAAAATACAAATTACCTTTCCTCTATTTGAGTGTATTTTTGAATATTGAGTGTCCTCACATTTTACAAAATCAATATTTTACTGTATGTTTCTGTTCATGGATCATAACTCACAAAACATCAAACAAAATAAGAACTCACCTCTGTATCAAGCTGTAGTGGTTCATTGATTTCTTAAAAAGGGTTATCCTCACAAGTAAAGAAGGAAAGAGCCCGGATAGTAGCACATTCTGAGAAGAGTAGCATTTCTATATTCACTGTACAATCTGGGTGACAGAAAACTGGGCAGTGAGCATTTATATATATATATATATATATACACACACACACACACACATATATATATATATATATATATATATATATATATATATAGTACAGCAGGGCTACCTAGACAAATGTCTCATAAACTTGAAAATAGGACTAAATGCTGTCCTTATCAACTATGTATTCTAGCAGAGTTAAGCAGAGGATAATCTATTAATACATATGGTAACCTTTGATGAACACTAGATTTGGATAAAGCTTTGCTTTTCTCCTTCCAGTGCAAACAAACACATAAAAATCTACTGATGAGTTTTTTAAAAAAATACTATACTTATGATTTAACATACCTGACTAAATAATGGTATGTATCTCCTCCTCTTACCTAAAGATCACAAAAATGGCAGCAAAAGAATAAAAATACACAAATGCATGAATCAAAGAGGTGAATATTACTAGGTAATCTATTCACAAATTTAGACACTGACCACAAAAATTGAGACAGTAAATGTTTCTGGTTTTAAGCCACTAAGTTTTGGAGTAATTTGTTATGCAAGAAGGGATAGCCAAAGATTACCAGACATTTGAGAATGCAGCAAACTTGCTAAAGAGACATGTGCAACACAAATAAAAAGAGGAACACTGGGAAAATTTTTTAAAAATCTGATCAATAATAAAAAAATACAAATAAAACCTGGCACAGGTAATATCCTCAGAGACATATGAAAATTATTTCAACCCTGTCTGGCAAACAAATCAAATCACCTACCTTCTATTTGCATAGAAAGGAAAGGAAAGCTATTAACGAGCAGTATTGAAAAAATAAGAAAGGGCCTTCAAAAACATACAAAAATACTTAATATAGAGAAAAAAATAAACAGAAAAGTCAGAGGATAAAGTTTAAGAAATACCCCAGAAATCTAAGACCAATAAATAAAAACTATCAGAGAAAAAAACACAGAAAATTTAGTATAAGAGTTTTAACTAAAAGAATATTTATAAGGGAAAATGAACGAGATGAAATCATTAATGAAACGTCAGAAGCAGCATTCTCTGAATTGTAAAGTACTGGGAAATCTACACTATGCATGTTGTATTTTCTAATTGAAAGAGATGAAGGAAGAAGAGATAAAGGGGAAAAAAAGAAGAAAATTCCACACTAAAGAATATTAGCATAGAATTTTAAAACCTTGAAGACAAAAAATAAAAATTATATCACTTTCAATGGGGGAAATAGGTCTCACATAAAATAGTAGTGGGTATGGTACCAGGCTTCTACAGAGCAGCACTGGGAGCTGGGTATAGTGGAGCAGTGCCTAGCCAACTCTCAATCAGAATAACTTATATTTTTCCTTCATATCTTTCTCTAAATGTTTTTAATCAACAAAGTAAAATGCAAGGAAGCCAGAAAATAGAGAGTAGTAAAAGAAGTTCCTGGATTATAGAAGGATAAAAAATGACAGGTATACAAATAACAATGAAAAATTTACAGCAGCATGTTGGAAACTGATTTCAAAAGGAAAATAAATGTGACAGAGAACAAGATGTTCAGAGCAAATATCAATTTTGTTGGAGAAGAAGTTAAACATTCCATGAAAATCAAACAAACCTGGAAAGGTTCTGTAATATAGGAAATTTAATTATAGTATACTCTGTGGTTCAGATAGGAATACTAAAATTATATACTTGGACAATAGAAAGAGATAAGTCTATATGTGTTTTTTTGATGGAAGATGAATAAAAGATCTAAATCTGTATCTTTAATAACTGGCAGTGATGGATGATTTTATGTGTCAATTTGACTGGGTGATAGGTGTCCAGATATTTGGTTAAATGTTATTCTGGATATTCTGATAGATCAAGTAAATCAGATTGTCCTCCTCAATGTGGATAGAACTCACTCAATGTATTGAAGACATGAATAGAATAAAAAGGCTGAGTAAGAAAGAAATTGGTCTCTCTGTCTGACTCTCTTTGAGATGGGACATCAATCTTCTGCCTTCAGTCTCAAACTCTGACTGGAATGAATACTATCAGCTCTCTTGGTTCTCAGACCTTAAGACTTGGCCTGGAACTTACACCACTGGTTCTTTTGGCTCTCCAATTTGCTGACAGTGGATCTTGGGACTTCTCAGTCTCAGTAATCAGGGTCAATTTCTTATTAAAAAATCTCTTTCTCTTTCTATATATAAACATATATATACAACTAAACTGTATTATATATGAAATATAACTTATAAATATGATTATATCATATATAATATTTCTTAGGAGAATCATAGCTAATAAATATTTTAATATGTATGATATAAAATGAAAATGTCAGAAAATAAAAATTGTTAATGAGTTATTTAGTAATATTAAATAAATATTAGAAGCAAAAACTAAATAGTTCAAAATGATTATACCAGGGGAGGGAGAATTTTGATAGGAAATAAATGAGGCAGAACTCTATGTTTTTGATATATATCTTGATAAATTATTTGCTATTTTAAACTGTGAACCACTATTTATATGAAAATCAAACATAAGTAAAAAGCCCACTGATCCAAGATAAGAAACATTAGGAAAACTGAGAGATAAAGCATACTATAAGAATGTTTGACTTTAAAAAAAAAGAAAAACAGTGAATATTTATTTCTTAGAACCCACAATAAAATAAGATGTATCCTCTTGAAACAAGACTAGAATGCCATAACAAAAAAAAATGCTAAAATGAGAAACACTGACAACAAACTAAGATGAAAATAATAGCTAACCTTCACTGAGTACATGAAATGTGTGGTGCTTTCTTCTATTGCCTTGCATAAATTAACTAATTTAATACTCACAACAATTTTAAGTGGTAGGTGCTATTATTATCTCAAGTTTACAGATGGATTAACAGGCATACAAAAATAAAGAAGTTTTGTTGAAGTCATCCAGCAATAAATAATGAATGGAGCTGTAAAAGGGGGAATGGCCTGAAAAAGGGTAAAAATGTTTTCTGTCTCTCTAAAGCCTCCTGCATGCTTTTGGGGAGTAAAAACTTGAATCCCTGACTCAGACTAGTGGTGGAGAGGAGCCGGGGAGTATCCTTTGTTCTTTGTACCACAGGAGATGACTCAAGGGAATTGTCCTGGCAGAGTTCACAAGATTGTCTTAGCTGAAGATGGCTTAATCAGATCATCACTGATAATTGAACAGCAATAACCTGAAGCTAAAAAAAAAACCTCCCCTTTAAAAGCTCTGTGTTTTTGCTCAGAGGGAGGACATTGGTACTTCAAGACAAGAGTCTACCAACCTCCTAATTTGCTGGCAAATTAATAAACTTCTTTTTCCTTCTCCTCAAACCAGTTGTCTTCTTTCTTCTGGTGTGGCCTCAGGGGCAAGTGCTGAAGTTTTGTTAATAGAGTTTGTATTTGAACCTAAAGATATTTAGTTTTGAAACATGAATTTTCAACTGTTGGGTCAAAGGGAAAACTTCCCCTTCACCCTCAAAAGTTTGCTGAAAAATCAACTCACAAAAAGCAGATTAATAAGAGAAAAACTATACAAATTTATTTTAATGTATATTCTTGGAAACCATGAGAAAATAAAGATGTTTCAAAAGTTTATAGACCTTTCTAATAAAATGGGTTATGGCAGAGAGAAAAGAGGAATTCTGTTGAGGGGCAATAAAGAATGACTAGGGAGGATGAATGGATGCAAAACCAAGATTACTTGGTAAATAGTTCCCCTTGGAGTTTACATGAGTCTGAGAGACAGATCGTTATCTTTTTTAAGCCTCTGTTCAGTTGTGATCACATTCTTCCTCTTAAGGGGAGGATAAGCAAAGAACATTTCTTTTCCTAGATGAGTGTGGATCTCAGGCAGATGAAGAAACTTCAGATTTTGGAAGAGCTCATGGTGGGATGGGGAGTTCAGAGAGAACCTGAGACTTCTTCAGTCAGTCAAAATGCCATATTTTGGGGTAAAATATGTCTAATTTCCTTCACAACACTATGCTATCTCTTAGTAAACTGATCTTTATGATATAAAGAACAATGAGAGCATTCAGGGTAGGCAGGGTAGGTAAAAAAAATGTGGAAGGAGAAATAACTAGGTAATAGAGTAGGCACAGAGGAGTTAAGAACCTGGTTCTAGACCTGACTGTGAGGCTGTGCACTGTGTGCCTTGCAAAGGCCATTTCTGATCCTCAGTCTCTTCATCTAGAATGGAAGAATTTGCCTATTATCTCTGATACCTTCTAATTTTGGAAATTACAAGAGCACAAGTATTAATGGATAGATAACTTGATCTGTGGAAATATTGTCTCAACTGTATTATCATTGCATTTTCAGAGAGCAGAGGGGGTTCAAATTATAAAGTAATCCAGCATTCTCTATGGAATAGTGCTAATTTTAATTTCAAGTGGAAAAATCACCTTCTCCATTCATTCTTCTCATAAGCATTATTCCACTTATCCCCTCACCTCATGCTTATTATCCTTATCAGTGAAATTCCTTATCAACCAATGTCATAAACTGTGTATTTCCAGAAGTAATGTGGTAACCCTTCACAGTCAGAGTGGCAAATTAGTGGCTCTTAGACCTGAATGCTTATTAAACTGTAAAGTTAAAACAACAAACAAGCAGATAAACAAACAAACAAGAAAAACTACTTATGCCTGGTCTTATGACTAATAAGTCTGAATTGGCAATAACTATGATTTTAAAGCTCAGTGGTTCTAATATTAAGCCAGTTTTTAGAACCACTGCAGTAGATAAGTTCAGCACAAGCAGACAGACTCATAAAGTTTTGCAAGTGAGCCTTGGCAAATGGTCAAATCATTACCTATCATTTTATGTATTTTGTATAAAAATCACCAGTTAGTTAGGTAATTTTGTGCGTATGTTATTTAGGGCTCTTTTGTAGTAAACTATAGAAAACAATTCTGATTAACTTAAGTAAAAAGGGGCAAGGATACTCAAAGGATTAGGAGTGGCTCTAAGAAAGAAAAGCAGTATATGTAGGCAATGGGTAAAAAGGGACCCAAGGCATCTTCTGCACCAAGAGAATAGATGGATGGGGCCTTTTGGGGCACTATTATTGTGATAAATCAGCTCCTACCACTTTCTTATTCTTACCATTCTGCTCAAGATTCAAATTCCCAACAGGGAGAGGCTGACTGGCCAAGTGCATCACATACTTCTTACCTAGAAGAAGGGCTAGTCAAGACAGTACAGTATACAAAAGGTAGTTTACCAAAGAGATAACACAATTTCATTACCACTGAAAAGGAAATAGATGATGGACCATTAAAATCAATAGATGTTTAATCAAAACTCCATTTTTTATACATCTTCATATTACTGTGAGCAATAAAGAACAATATTCCTTTAAAAATAGTCCAATATGTAAAACTTCAAACTTATATACCACTGGATGATAATTATATTCATTAGCAAAGACATGATTCTTTTAATTAACAATTTTTCTAATTGTATCAATAATATTATTCTATTAACAAATATTACTTCATAAACATTTTTCAGTTTTTTACTTCATAAACATTTTTCAGTTGTTCATCATCACCACAGAAAAGAATACATATTTCTACTGTGCTTGGGACCTTCAGTATCTCTTTTGTCTTCAACAGTATTATATTAAATATTATGTTATTTTGTTGAATACAATTAAGTGAAAACATAAGCTGTTAATAAGACTTTGGTTATTTAAAAGACTTGCTTTTAAATCTTAAAAAAAAAAATGTTAAGCTAGCCAAAGAGGCTTAATACCTCTAGTAGAGCCTCATTTGGAAATACGTTATTTCAAAATTATATACCTTATCTTCTCTACATTTCTTTCAGTACACTTTCTTAGCATTACTGAGTATATTTTTCATGTCTTTTTTTTTAATTTTCCACTTTAGAAGACACTTGGAAATATTTGGAACACATTGGGTGCAAAGGTTGTCTGTACGAACACATCCATTCTCATAGCAGCTTTTATAGATAAAGTTTTCTATGTACAACCACTGTGGTTCTTGTTAGAAGATAACTGCAGAGTATGCTTATATGCAATATTTCATATAAAATATATTAGAAAGTTTATGGTGATATTTATTAAGAGAGAATCTGATTATAGTCATCTTCCAGAAAGACAAAAAGCTTGATTTAATCTTCCGAGAAGCCATAGATCTCAGATCGGATGAGAAGTTTTTAGTAAATCATGTTAAAATGGCTCTTTCTAACAGCAAAATGTTCCTGTGGTAGATAAATGTATCATTTACTCAAAAAGAATTATTTGTTAAAAAAGACTTCTTCCAGAAGTTTCATTTTTTTTTGACTTGGGTAGATCAAATGAAGAGAAGGAGTGTGATTATGTAGTTCTGTAGTCAAGAGAATTCTCAAAGGGCTTTCCCAAACATCTGATTTCACCTTCATCCTAGATCACCAAAGTAGGTAGATGGATAAAAGTATTTGATACATGAGAAATTATGGCTAGAGAATACCTCCAATTCCATGCTACATATTCTTCTCAACTTACAATTGGATTACATTTGACAAATGCATTATAAGTTGAAAATGTCATATCAAAAATGCATTTAATACACCCAACGTACTTAACATTATAGCTTAGCCTAACCTACCTTAAACATGCTCAGAATACTTAAATTGGCCTCCAGTTGGACGAAATTATCTAATACAAAGCCTATATTGTAATGAAGTCTTGAGTATTTTATGTAATTTATTGAATACGGTACTAAAAGTGAAAAACAGAATGGTTATATGTGTACTTGAAGTATGGTTTTCACTGAATATTTCTGTCACATTATAGTAAAGTTGAAAAATCATAAGGCAAACCTTTATAAGTCCTGGACCATCTATAATTAGTTTGAAATTATCTACCTACTGAGGATATCAGATGTGCTTGATAAAATGTGAAAACATATCTTAGGAGCTTACAAGATTCTGAAGTATTCCTGAAACCAGATCCAGGATAAAAATGGAAGTTCAGAGGGGTAAGTCTGAGAAGCTTTTTCTCTAGGGGTTAATTAATTGAGTAAAGGAATTTCAATGCCTGGAAAGTATTAATACATCCAAGCTACTGACAGCATTGTAGAACTTGGATGATAAAAGGTACATTGGATTCCTGAAAGGTGCCTCCCAGAATTAAGGACTAACAGGAAGTAGTCCGGCCTTCTCAGTGGCTACAAAGAAATTCATATCATTTTAAAACCTAAAATTGGATTAATTTACTTCAGATTGCTAGTGTCTCCAGGCACTTTGCCAGAGAAAAAGTAAATTTTCTTTTCTATGATGAATTACTCCAAATAATTACTCAACTAAATGCCCGATACACAATGCAAAATAGCAAGGCATAAAAAAAAAAAAAGAATAGAAACAAAATATAAAAAGCAGTGGAAGCAAATAAAAATAAAAGATCCAAAGAGGGTTCCAGAACAAAAAGTGTCTTGAAAAAATGTGATTAAGAAACTGGACAAAATTTATACATATAAAATGCTGCACCTCAAAATTGGGGAATACATTTTTAAAATACCAAGCACACATAGGATATTCACAAAAAATGATTACCTGGGTTTGATTATTCACTAAGAAAATTCATAGAACTCAGCAAATAGCCACACTCATGGCTATGATTTATTACTGCAAAAGTGTTACTGAAAGTTCAGTACTTGTCCCTGATGCTGAATGAGTGAGAAAGAAGAATGAGGACAGGTGGTTTGAGGAAAAGAAAAGAAAAGTTTATCAATTTTCTGGCAAATGAGGAGGGTGGTAGACTAGCATCTCAAAAGACTGCCATCCTGTCTTTAAGCAGAAGTATAGGACTTTTTAAAAGCGGAATTTTTGGTGATTGGGCTCAGGTCTATGTGAACAGTGTCACATGTCAGGCTATTGTAACAATTATTGGTGGTTTCAATCAGCCTTATCTCTGGTGATCACGATCTGGTGACCCTTGTCCAGACAATTCTGTTCAGCCATCTCTGGTGATTTAAGATGCTAGAAAACAAAAAACAAAGAACATTTTTCTGCTCCTTTGTTTACTGGCCTTGGGAAGCAATGTAGCTTTTAAGTCCCGGAAAGGGTGGAGTTTTTAAAGAGACAACTTGTAAAACATTTCATTGCCCTTTTTCAGATCTTTTCCTCTTTTCCAAAAGGGCACTGTTATGGGCTGAATTCTATTCTCCTGCTCACTCATATTTATATGTTGAAGCTCTAACCTTTCCTACACAGAATGTGACTGAATTTAGAGGTAGGGTCATTAAAATAGGTGATTAAGGTTAAAATGAAGCCATTAGGATAGGCCATAGCCCAATATGACTGATGTCCTTATAAGAGGAAATTTGGACACAAAAGAATTGCGAAGGATGTGCACACAGAGAAATGGTTATTTGAGGACACAACATGAAGGTGGCCATTTGCAAGCCAATGAGAGAGGTCTCAGAAGAAACAACCCTGACAATACCTTGATCTCAGATTTCTAGCCTCCAGAACTATGAGAAAATAAATTTTTATTGTTCAGCCCACCCAGTCTGTGCAATTTTGTATGATGACTCTCATAAAAAAAATACAGGTACCAAAAAAAAAATCACTAAAGGGAAAAAAAGCATATAAAGTCCAGAGGAAACCAGATATGAGCTTCAAGAGGCCACCTGCAAAGCACATCTCTTGCCTTCTCGAAATTTTACAACACAATTATTATCAGGACAACTCCATATAGCAAAATGAGACCAAACTGAACTGTGGATCTCACTTATGAACTTTAGATGTCATGTACTTATTCACTTAAAACAAATCCCATTAACCATAAAAGTCTGCCTTAAAAGCTAGGTGGCTCCCTCCTTACAGTTCTGCATTAACTTTTTTTTTTTTTTTTTAACCTGGCCCAAGGTAACAATTCAGTCATAGCATAACTGCAGCTAGTAAGTTGAAGCTGACCTGAATGCCTGTCAGAGCTGAAGCAGCATTATGATAGGGTACATACACTTGAGAAATGCAATCCCAGAAAGCATGCATGGTGCCTTGTAATGGAAGAGTTTAAAATTATTAGGGCACCCTCAGAGAGATAATGAAGGTCAGGCAGTAAAATTAACAGGGTTCTAGGTGTGGATCCCCACTATTAGGCTTGTCACCTTAGGATTTGAAGTCTAGTTCTCTTCATTCAGTTTAGTGCTTGTTTTCAGAAGGACCACCTGAGGCAGTCAGGCCCAAACATTTTGCTTGTCCCTGACTACAGACCATCTTCCTTTCAAATGTGGAGGCATCTGGAGGCATTCTGTGTGAAAAGTGCTGGGGCTAACCCCTGCTGTCTCATAGTCAGGTGTGAGCAGTCAGATTAAATTCAGAATGCTCACTACAGCATGGAAAACCAACACTGGGGAACTTTTACTCTTTTCTTTGGGAGTAGGGAAAAGCTTCCAGTAACAGTTTTGAAAAATAAAAATCTTTGCTGTTCTACTTCCCCATGCCTGCACTGGTGTAAGGATTTTGTTTTTTCTTTGTTGCTACAAAGTCAGCGTATTGTTTTTAGCAATCATAACTTTACACTTTTCAATTATTTCTTACTGTCACCTAGATTTTCCATCTGGAAGGGTTGTGTACAAGAGGAACAAAAGCATTCTCTCTGAAAAAAAAAATCTTTCTATGCAACTTAATCAGAAAGATACATCATTTTTAGGAATCGATCAGAATAAAATCTCAAATTATCAAAAATTGTTGAAATTACTTTACATAATCTCCCCTGTCTTTTATTATGATCATTTGCCTAGTGAGAATTCTACAAATAATCACCCCTTTCTAGGGATAGCTGCATTTAATAATAAAATTTTCTTATTGACATGGGTGTACCAGTATATAGGTGAGGAAAGCAGACCCAGGCTATTAGCTCATTGTTGCAATCTACTGCTGAACCAGAAAGCCAAAATTAACAAGTCAACAGCACTGAGATACCCCACAAGGGAGTCAAGATTCCTTGTGATGTGCTTGTCTCCCAACTAGCAGCTTTTAGCAGAGATCACAAATTAGGAATACAAGCAGTAGCAGAAATATACAAAAATATATAGTTGACTATAACCTCAATTTCTGATAGCCCCATTAGAGAATGAGCCCTTCCTATGGGAATTTGTATGTGACACAGATGGTTTAGTCAACATTAAGGATATTTTCATTATGGTCCACAGAGGGGGATATTAAATCTGCAACAGTCTTAGAATCTGAAATCTGTTTTTTAAGTCTATGCCTGATTTAAGTTCAGCATAGCCCATCCTGAGGCCCAAAGAGCTCATAACACACAATGCTAGGTTTCAGAGTTCCATCCAAGAAATTAGTTTGTATAAATTCAGATTATTAAAATAGCCATCAAATGTTCTTCAGTAGCAGCAAAGTTGAGACGGTGTAGGGCCAGACACTGTGTTCCAAATCCAAGTGACAAAGAAAGCTTTCTTTAGCACTTTTGTTTTGTTAGTCTGAGTCCAAATTGACCTATCCAAAAACCATCAGCCTCTAAGGGTCAGGTAACTGATTTATAAGAGCTTGTTAGCAACTAAAAAGTATGTTGACAATGCCAAAAGTGCAGCTAAATTTGCATATTGACTGTTCATGTTGTATTTCTTTATTCAAAGACTGTAACAGTAGGCAAAAGTCAAAACCAAAAGCATCTGTTAAAAAGACATATTTTGTTTTAAATGCTTACAGAATTTAAATTCCAACCAACCCACCAGTGATAAAAATCAAAGACTTTACGTCCTGCTAGCACTTTTCTTTGCAGCTTTCAGTGATTGTGATGATCCCTCTAGAATTTATAAAATTAGAAGTATATATCATTTACTGTAATTTTTATTATATATTCAGATGCAATAACTACAAAATACAAAAGCAATTCAAAAGTTTTCTTTTTTATATTACTGCAAATTTATTCAAACTCCTGTCAGTAAACTCTACATTTGCAGAGTCAAGATTACAGGGGAGAAAAAATTACAGCAGCAGAAAAAATAGGCTGAAGAATTGGCAAGGCTGAGATTCAACCCCCTTCCCCCATCCCCACTTCCATACCCCCGTAACTGTCCCTAATTTATCTATAGCTTTGTTCCAGCTCTGAGAACTGATTTGAACTTTTTGCATTTTTTTCTCTCATATGGAGAAGAGAAAATAGATAATTTTAATAGTTTTGGCCCAGCCAAAGTTCACTTTTGGAAATGTTTGGGCTCTTTCTCCTTTCACTGGGAGGAGACACAAAACAAAGACATTATCCAGGCTGCATTCTTTAATCCTCACTTTAGCCAGCTAGAGAATCCAGCAAGACAACTGACATGGAGCTGTAAGCATTATTTTCAAATTCCATAGGTAATTTTACTTCTCCCAATAGACAGCAATTTAATCACAATTTCCTCCCATGGATGAATTTATGTCTGATTTTCCTTTAAGAAAAGAACTGTTAATTGTCAATATTAAAGCTTATTGGAAATAAGATCCTTGCCATTGAAGCTGAAGGCTTTCATAAAATCTCTAGATATAGAGGGACATATTTGGGAAGAATGAGAAGAAATTACCCATAGAAAGGGAAAGCACATATTACAGACAGTGGGAAAAGTAATAAAAAAGGTATGTGGGAGGGAACTCAGAATTTTAAGAGGCCAAAATATCATTTGGCTAAGACGAAGTGAGTGAAAGGTAGAGTAACCGGGAATGGGCTAGAAGGGTCAGCAGGGTCACTAGTCTGGTGTGCCTTTGATGTCATTTTAAGACGTTGGATTTTATACAGACACAATGGGAAACCATTGGAGGATTTTAAGTGGAAGACCATCATAATATGATTTGTTTTACATTTGTTGCCTTGACTACTCTGAGGACAAAGGATAGGATGGGAGAAACATGAAAAAAGAATGCTAACAATGGCACTATTTCCAGCAGTTAAGGAAAGAAAGAGCAAGTTAAAATTGACTAGCTCCCTGAAAATGGAAAGTGGACATACTTTGAAAGTTTAAAAAAGGCAATACATGACAATTGATATTTACACATTTTATATATATATATGAAAAAAAATCCCAAAGATGACCCAGTAATTTTCTGGTTTGAGAAACTGTGAGGAAAGCTTTAAGTTGGGAATCATTAATATAGAAATATTATATATTGCTGCCAGGATGGATTACCTACAAAGAGTATGAAGCAATATGTGCTTAAATACAGCTTACATTTATTGGCTATTAGCTGGATTCCAGGAAGAATGTTAAGCACTTCACATGATTTATCTCATTTAATCTTTGCAAAAACTCTGAGAAAAAGGTAATGCTATTATACGCATTTAGAGAAGCAAAGCCGTAATGTTTATGTAACTCCCCCATGGCCATGCAGGTAGTAAATGGTGGAGGCTATTTTTAAACTCAAATAGTCTGAATCCAGAACACACAAACTTAACCACTCTTATTGCTTCCTTGGTGAGGAAAAAACGTGCTTCTAACCAAGCCCTAAAGAGGTACATTTAAAAAACATGTAATGGAAAAGTAGCCTATAGAAGAGACTGGGAAACAAAAATGTGTCCTTATATCAAGATCCAGTGAATCAGGACAGGAATGTGTTTCAACAGGCAGGGTCTTCTCACTCTTGAATGTTGCTGACGTGGGGGAGAAGGAAAATGTCCTCCTTGCCCCCGGAAGGTTCAGTGAAAGATCAACTCACAGTAAGGCAGATTCATAACAGAAAGATTTATTGACCATGGGAACAGGGAGAATCACCAAGTGATTACCCAATATCCCAATGGAGTCCAGAAGCTTATATACTGTCATTTTAGAGAGAAGGAGATGAGGCATATAGGCAGCTCTGTTTGGGGGCAATAAATGGTTGTTAGGGAGGATGAATAGACACTTGGGAGAATGAATGGTTGGGGGAAAGAGATTGACTTGTAAATGATTCTCTTGGGAAAGTAAATTAGCCTGAGAAACAGAAATTATCTAAAAATGTGTTGGGTCGGTCTGGTTGCATTATTGATTTTCTTCCCCCCTGCAATGTATTGAGATAACTGTGAAGGGAAGGAACCCATCTTTTTGATGGGTTCAGCTGGTTTTTTGCAGATCAAGGAAAAGTTCCTTCCAATGCCTATTGATCTCATAAAGGCTGTAATTCAAACTACACTTTATAACAAAGAGTCGTATTTGGGGGTGAAATTCCCTGAGTTCCTTTATTTAGAAAAAGATTAAGACAAGAATCCAAAAATAGCAAATCAAATTTTACATTACTGGAGTCATTACAGGTCTTTACAAGAACAATTTTTCCAGGGTATTGAGTGCAGGATTAAAGGCAGAGGTCTATGTGACATTCTTATGGAAACCTCAAGGGGATTTTGGCTATTTCTAGTTACTTGCTGTGCAAAGAACTAATTATTGAGACAACAAGAATTGCCAAAGAAGAGAGGATACTTTAATGTGAAAGATTTCTATCTGAGAGAAGCAGCCTCAAATCTGACTCCCTGACTAAGATAGTCTAGGCTTTTTAAAGAGGGGGAAACTGACAAGGTGCTACATGCGTTCGGGTAGGTTGTTTTGAAACTAACAAGCGTCTATCGCATGGGGCAGGTTAGGAGGGAAGGATGGTGAGTCTTGGCATCAAGAAGTCTGTCCAGGGGCTTTCTGAATCTCAACTCCTTTGTCTTGCAGAAAATTCACCATTTCTGGGAAACAATTCAAGAGGTGAAGTAGTTAGTTAAGGGAGAGCATTATTAAAAAAAACATATATGAGGTCACTGAAATTTGTTCATAGAGCTGGTTATAGCATAAAAAGAAAAAAATAGAATATTCTATCTTATGTACCTTACTTTAGAATGATTGAGAACAGAGAGAAAAGAAGGTGAGATAAAGGGAGAGAGAAAGAGGGAGGGAGGGATATAGTTGACAGATAAATGATGCAGGAAAGGAGGGAGAAGAAAGAACCAAGGTATGGAGATGTGCAGAGAGCAAACTGCTGCCTTTTTCACAATGGAAATAGTGAAAGTGGAATTAGTCCAGTGTAACTAATCTGCCATCAGGTGCTTGGCTGATCATGCTGAATGTCAGGGGCTCAGCATTGGTCTTGGCTTTTGGAAAGTTAGGTGCACGGCACTGGAAATCACCAGATTGATTCCTTAGTCACCTAGTCAGAAGAAACTCCCCATGAGGCCATAGATGTGGGTTGAGATAGAGGAGGCAGTGAGCAGGAGTAGGAGTCATGGGCATGTAGGTCACTTGACCAACTAACTAACTCGTTATTTCAGGATTTGTTTCACCCTTCTATTTACATGTTACTTTCACTTAATCATGAAGTTCTGCTGTGATCAACCAAACAACTCCAAGATAATGAAGGTAATTAGATGGCCAATGGCAAACCATGCAGCCTCTCTTAGGGACCATAGCAAGCCAGAAACTTTCTCAAAAGGAAAACAGTTAAATGTTGATAATGGGATGGCTTTACTGCAAAATTCTAAAGGGTTGTGCTATTATTCATTTATACCTGTCTATCGAAGTTCTATATAGTATCTCCATCTGCCATACACTCTTCAAGCACCATTTTGTTACCAAAAATTCAGCACTTGTCCATGAGGACAAATCTTTTGGGGATGGGGAAAGGCATTCATTACCCTTCCCAGCAAAGGAGGAAAAAGCAGACTATCATCTCAAAATCCAAATTTTTCCTGAACATAGGCAGAAATATGGAGCTTTTAAAGGGAGGGTTCTAAGCTTCAGGCAATTACTGTGGTTAACTATTCTAATGATCCCAACTCTGTCAAAGACGGAGCCTATGAACTTCACCAGCTGCCTACCTGGGAGCTGGCGCCACCTGGGAGTTTTAATGAAAGACTTAACCTGCCTCAGGGATGCAGGACAGGCTGCAGTTCCCAAAGAGTAGGAGAAGTTTTAAAGAGAAAATCTTTTTTTTTCTTTCCAGGCCATTCGCTATTATAATTTGGTCTACTTGGCAATGCAGGTCAAATAGCAGGGCAGCCTGCAGAGCATCCTGGACATGTTGCAGAGCCTTTTCTTTTTCTGGCCTCTATTCAAAACTGGAAGTTTTGGGGGGTATTTAGTAAATCTGATAAGAAGTATGTCCCTCCAAAGAGTCCCACCTGACATATGTCTGTATTTCAGCTGTGGGAATGTCAGATATAGTAATTTATTGTTCACTTTGAAATCGATAACTCGGCATGCCCCCAGCCATAGGATAGAGCAGCTATCTGAGTTTTTGTAAGACTTATTCCTCACACTCTGCCATATATGTGTTGTATCAAAATGTTTACTAGTGACTACTTCTTGTTCACTAGTTTCACTTAGCCTGATACCCTCAGCATAATGGATCAAGGTGATAATGCTGTGTTATTAACAGGGTATTAAGGCTGGAGTGTTAATATTGCTAGAGGAAAAGAAAACTAAGATGTACTGCAGCCTCTACCAGCTGAAAGCAAAGTATTTTTGATGATCTTTATTAATAGTTAAGGAGAAAAAGGCATTTGCTAGAATCATAGCTGCTTCAAAGTGAATAGGAAATATATTAAGTTGCTTTCACAATGTAGTGTCAAGAAAGCAACAATTTTATTATATTAATAGATTTGGTGGCATAAAACTTTAAACACAATGCTGCAAAAGTGGATTTTCTCTGTCCCATCATGTTTATCACTTCAGCTGAGAAGACTTGAATAAATGGAGGTGACTCAACAAGCTATGTAGAAGATTCACCTGAAGCTTTTTCAGCCACACATCTGGTGTGCCTGGCTAGGGTGGCCTGAACGTTAGGTTGAGTTTTGCCTAAGCACCTACATGTGGCCTGGGTTTCCTCACAGTGTGGAGGCCTCAGCATAGTCCCAATTCTAACATGGTGACTTGGCACTCCAATGGCAACTTTCTTAGCAAGGAAGGAAGAAGCTATATGACTTGTTTTGTTCTAACTTTGGACATCAGATAGCACCACTTGTGTTGACTTCCATTTTCTAAAAAGAAAGCCACAAATTGTATCAGTCATCTGTAGCTGTGTAACAAATTAACCTAAAACTTAGGGGCTTAAAGCAAACAAACAAACAAAAAAACCAATCAAAAAGCCATTTATTATCTCCCAGTTTCTGTGGGTCAAAAATCTGGGTGCAGCTTAGCAGAGTGATTCTTCGTCAAGATTTTTTATGAGTCTGAAGTCACAGTGTCAGCCAGAGCCATTGTATCCTCTGAAGCCTTGACTAGGGGAGGGTTTGCTTCCACGATCACTCATGTGATTGGTAGCAGGATTCGGTTCCTCACTCTTGTTGGCCTGAGGATTTCGGTTCCTCCTTGGCTATGGACCAGAGTCCCCCTCTATTGCTTGCCATATGGCTTGCCCACTGGGTAACGTGCAACATGGCAGCTGGCTTCCATCACAGAGAAAGAAAGAGAGGGCAGGCAGAGAAAGGCTGGAGTTTTTGTAAGCCAATCTCAGAAGGGATATCCCAACACGTTTGCCACATTCCATTCATTAGAAGAAAGTCACTAGACCATCACAAAATGAAGAACAGGGAATTACACAAGAGTGTGGATACCACATCAGGATATGAGAAGTATTGGGTCATATTTTACTAGGGGGAACAACCTGAAACAAACATATTTTATGTCTCTTTAAAACATCCTTCACTCCTTTTTGAGAACTAAAACCCGCATCCCTGCCTCAGGCCAGTGGTTGAGAGGGGCAGGGTAAGTCTTTTTGTTACTTGTGCTAAAGGAGATGGCTCAGCCCAGACCTGGTAAAGGGAGGTCCTGGATAGAGGTCACAGGATTGTCTTCAGCAGGAGATGGTATGATCAGAATCATCAGCTGTAGCTGAACAGTAATTGCCTGAAGCTGAGAGCCCATCCTTTAAAAGCTCTCAGATAATAGTGCCAGGAGTTCAATCCCAAAGTTCCTCCCAGCCTGTTGATTTGTAAAATTAGAGACAAATTCTGTCCTTTATACAATCAACATACAGTAGGAGGGACAGGCACAGTGTAACTCCTGAGATATTCCTGCTTAAAAACAGGTAAAAGGAGAAACAATAAATCACTGATGGAAAATCTGAAATATAGCTAGACAAGTGTTGGCAGCTCCTTGATTAGGCCTCAAGGCCTAGGAATAATCCCTTATGGCTCTCTTCTCCCCTACCCCCAAGCATTCTGTTGTACCCTTTGAGTCATACTTACTTTGTCATGAATGTGTTTGAAGACAAGTATTGTTCTCAGTCTGTTTTTTGCCTGTAGGAATTTAAAGGTCAAAAAAGAATATTGTTAATTATGTTTTTTCTGTTTTGTAATGTTTTTGCTGATATAATTCACTCAAAAACTTTGTAGGCTTCTTCTCAATATCACTGCAGTGTACTCAATTAAGTAGATACAAAACCCACACATTTTTTTGACATAAATCTTTCTCTTCTTTTGGCTCCTATGGCGATAGCTGGGGGGGCAAGGCCATCAAGCTTCTGTATTAATCCACCAGGGCTGCCATAACAAGGTACACCATTGGAAATTAGTGCTTTGTTTCTGTACTCTTTGAGTATTGACAATCATTTCACTTTTCCAACCCATGAAAATGCAAGTTGAATAAGAAAATTAGCAAGTTACTAAGGCTAGAGGAAATTATCATCACTTAAAGGTTATATTGTGCATTAGCCTGCTAAGTATGGCATAACAAAATACTACAGACTGAGTTCCTTAAGCAACAGAAATGTGTTTTCTTACAGTCTGAAGGCTGGAAGATCAAGGTGTTGGCAGGTTTGGTGTCTTCTGAGAACTTTCTCCTTGGCTTGCAGATGGTTATCTTCCCTCTTTGTCTTAATACGGTCTTTTCTCTCTGCATGTCTACGTCCAAATGTTGTTTCTTATGAGGAAAGTCACATTGAATTAGGGCCCATTTCACTTAATGGCCTCTTCTTAACTAGCAGCCTCATGTTAACTTAATCATCTCTTTAAAAGATCTATTTCTAATGTAGTTACATTCTGAGGTAATGGGGGTTAGGACTTCAGCATATGAATTTTGAGGGGACACAATTCAGACAGATAGCAGCTTCCTATAGACAGCTAAATGTTTGAGTGAGAAGATTTGTAAAGACACCCCACCCTTAATCTTTTCAGGAGCTTTTGTGTGATCAAATCATATTCTGAGATACTACCTTTTATATTTTTTAAGTTTTAAAAGTTTTTATAGTCATACCTTCGTTTTACCTTGAGGTAATATTTTCCTGGAAGTGACCTGGATTTGAAGTTTGAACTTTGATCAAAAGTAATTTCTTAATTTCAACATCTGTATCAGTGAGATTCTCCAGAGAAATGGAACCAATGGTCATGACAGGAGTGGCTGGGGAAAGAGGTTGACTGGTAGCCACAGAATGAGTTATCCTTGATTCACAGAATAATCCACTTGATTATTAAATTATTAAATTATTAATCTATTATTAATTATTAAAACATAATCCATCACAGGGAATCGGCTCCCATAATTGTGAAGGCTACGAAGTCCCACAATCAAGCCAGCTATTTCAGGATGGTGGGGGACATGGCAAGATCAGTGAATTGTATGAGCATAAGCCCATTGTGACTCTTCTTTATTGGTGTCAGAAGCAATGCTTTGTGGAATTATAGTCCTCATTTCTATAACTGGTAATGCTATGATAGTGGATAAGGCATTCTATTATAGATGGTAATAGCATAGCATGCAGAGAAGGCAAATCCATATGCAGAGTGTCTATTCTGACAAGTGTCCCTTCATGATGGAAGTGGTTCAATGTAATAAATCTGCCACCAGGTAGCAGGCTGATCACTTCAGGTAATGGTGGTATTTCAGTGACTTATTTTTGGTCTCTGCTGCTGACAGATCAGACACTCAGTTGTGGCCATAGCCAGGTTGACTTTGGTGTGCATAGTGCATGTTGCTAAGCTATGCATAACCTCCATCCCTGCCACCAGGGGCATCTTTTTCATAAACCCATTGAACAATGTTAGGGGTAGCTGGGCCGATTGCTATCCATAGAATGAGTCACACTATAACATGATTAAAATGCTTTCCTGATAAGGTCACCCTTTGGTGAGCATTCACATGGAACACAAATATCTCAAATTTTTTGCCCATTCAGAAAAGTCAATCCACATACCTCTTTCCCAAATTTTTTTTATCATCGATGTTCTAATCATGTTCCTTTAAAATCCCTGACCATACAGACTAGCCATTGGCTACAGCCTGTGAATTGGTATACAATCATACATTTTGCCATTTCTCCTTGTAAGCAAAGTGCACAACCAGGTGTACTGCTTGAAGTTCCACCCACTGGGAAGATTTGCCGTGAAGTGGTGAACACTGTCCCTTGGGGATGTCCCAAAATGGGGCTACAGTGCTGCAGCTATCCATTTTTGGGTGGTGCTTTCATATCAGGCAAAAAAATCTATAAACCAGGCCTGCATCTTCTCTTTCTCTGATCATAGGAATCACCTAAGATGAGACCATATATACAGGTAAGGAGAGAGAAAGCAGTTTAGCAGGAGTGAGGAACATAGTAATTTGTGGCACTTCTTCATGGAACTTGTGCTTTCAGGGGCTTCTCAGGCTCAATTATGTCTATATTGCTTCCATACAATGATGGAGTATTGCTGTACACACCCAACTTTATGGTTTGGTTGTTCAGATAATACCTGGTTTATGATATTCAGCTCAGGTTGTATGGTAACTTGGAGGCCCATGGTCAAGAAATTCAGTCTTTACTAATGCCAAGTAGCAGGCCAAGAGCTGTCTTTCAAAAGGAAAGTAGTTATCTCTGGATGATCACAGGGATTTGTTTCAAAATCTTAAAGGTCTGCCCTGTGAATCACCCATGATGGCCTGGCAAATGGCTCCAAACAGCACCCCTATCTGCCACTGACACTTCAAGCACCATTTGATCTGCTGGATCATATGATTCAAGTGGCACAGCAGCTTGCACAGCAGCCTGGACCTGTTACAGAGCCTGCTCTTGCTCTAGGTTCTACTAAAAACTAGCAACTTTTCAGGTTACCTGTTAAATGGTCTGAAGAACACACCTAAATGAAAAATGCATTGCTTTCAAAATCCTAATAGACCCACTAGGCATTGTATCCCTTTCTTGGCTATAGGAAGGGCCAGATAAAGCAAATAATTCTTTACCTTAGAAGGGATATCTTGGCATGCACCAAACCATTGGACCTCTAGAAATTTAACTGAAGTAAAAGGCCCCCTGAATTTTAGTCAGATTAATTTTCTACTCTCTGGCACACAAATGTACCATCAATTAATCTAGAGTAGTTGCTACTTTTTGCTCACTCAGTCCAATAAGCACAATACCATCAGTGTAATAGACTAGTGTGATATCTTGTAGAAGGGAAAGATGACCAAGGTCCTGCAAACTTAATTATCATGTAGGTCAGGAGAGTTGATATATCGCTTGGTAGGACAGTGAAGGGGTATTGCTGGTCTTGCTAGCTAAAAGAAAATTATTTCTGGTTCTTCTTTACAGGGATAGAGAAAAAGGAAGTTGTCAGATCAATGACTGCATACCAGATACAAGGAGATAGATGTGTTAATATGCTCGAACAATGAAACCAACTTGGTACGGCAGCTGCTTCTACCAAAGCTATCATCTGTAGTTTGGTTAAGCTTACAATAGCCCACTGACATTCTCCAAGATTCTTCATTAAGTGAGCTAGGTTAGCTGAATGGGTTTTGGTTGGAATCACTGCCCCTGCATCCTTCAAGTGTTTGATGATGACACCAATCTCTGTAATTTTTCCAGGCATGTGTTATGTTTTCTGGTTTGCATTTTCCAAGGTAGAGGCAATTCTAGTGGCTTCCATTTTTGGCCTTTCTCACCCCAGTGGCCCTTACTCTACAAGTCAGGGAACCAATGTGAGGATTTTTCCAGCTGCTGAATGTATCTATTCCAATTATGCATTCTAGAACTTGGAAAATAAGTACAGGATGGACTTGAGGACCCACAGGTACTCCTGTAAGATAGACAAGATAAAACTCCATTTATCACCTGACCTCCATTAGCCTCTACTTTGGTTGGAAGGTCACAGCAACATTTTGGGTCTCCTGGAGTCAGTGTCAGTTCAGGGTCAGCATCCAGTAGTCCCTGAAAAGTCTGATGATTTTCCTCAATGTAAAGTTACCCTAGTAAAAGGCTATAGGTCCCTTTGAGGAAGGCTGGGATAAAGATTAACAGTGCAAATTTTTAGTGGTGTACCAGGGTCTTTCCTCAAAAAGTCTTAGCCCCCCTTTCATTCAAGGGGTTCTGAGTCTATGAGCTGGTTCAATTGTGGGAATTGACTGAGAGACTGTGACTCTTTGTTTTTATGATTCAGATTATATTTTTCTTTGCTAGACCTAAAACTTTTCTGCTTGTAAAGATCAAATAAGAATTCTGCTTACACAAATGAAGTAAGAATTTCTATGTATTTCACTTTTAGTAACATCACGATCAAGTAGACAATGCCATAGATGTGCATGAGTCAGACTATTCTCCTGCACAGTTTGCTGCAGTGACTTTGCTGTCCATTATGGTAGCCAAACACACCCTGCCATTTCGTACTGATTATTCCTGTTTCATTTGGGTTTTTCAATTCAGTGACTCTACTTCCCACTCTGAGGTCTGGCCTACAGAAAAGAGTGATCACAGTGCTCTTCAAAGATGGTGGGGCATCCCTCACAAATGTATTTCTCACGTATTTATGAAAGTCCTGTTTTCTGGACCCTCCCACCATGAGTGACTAGGTCTTAAATGACAACTATACGTTAACATTCCACTCCTGTTAAGACTTTTGTTTTCTATATATTAAATCAAGACAGGTCTGGTATTTCTAACCTGCTTACTGTGAGCCATCTTTTGGTACATGTTTCAGCCAACCAAACAATCTCGTACAGCCCTTTCTAACTCTCCAAGCTGCAACATTCAATGCAGACTCTTTTCTTAATGAGCCCATTTCAATAAAGCAAGCCTAATCCAGCTTTATGTTCCTTCTACTATTATCCCAAAACCTTGATATCCTTTCCTACATATGCTCTCCAGATTTTTATTTCTGTATAAATTAGAAAACTTATATAGTTATTTTGGTTAATAATATACCTATTTATGGGCTATGCATTGTATATTTCCTTTAGGAACCTACTGGGACTTTAGTTATATTTCTATAAGCAAAGACCAGTGGGTCTTGAGAAAAATTAGCATTGCTTTGTATGGCCATGGCAGGGTAGGGTGGGGACATTTTAGTTTCCCGAGGCAATACAGAATCAATTCCTTCAAATGGGTGCAGAGACCAACACTACTGGGGGTGAGAGGTTACCACCACTGTGAGTGGGGAGACTACTTCTGCTATGGGTGGGGGGCTACTTCCACTGGGAGTGGGGAGGCCTTTCCCGTTGGCAAAGAAGACTCCTGCAAGTTTATTAACTCAATGTTCCTTGCCTCATCAGGGCCTTCCCTCAACTCTCCATTCCAACTTATGAGGTCCCATTCTTTCCCAATCAATCCCCTCACTGTAGAGACCATGGGAGGCTGGGAGTTCAAGTTTAGGCAGTCATAGGATGAGATTGTACATTTGATTTTCAGTAATATCAGACCTGTGACTATAGGAAGTATTGGGTCTTCTTTGGGACACACATAGAAGCTGTTAGGTAATTTTTGTGGTACTAGAGCTGGGAATTTTAATCTCTTGGCTTATCTTTATTTTTTGTCCAATGATACTAGGAAAAACCAGTTAGCATCATTTATTTAATAGTTTTTTAAAAAATGTTTAAAAGTATAATACACACAGTCAGCCAGTTTCTTGCTTTTTATAAATGGTTGGTTAGGAGTATACAAAACAGATATTTTGTGTATCAGTATTGCAAAAACTTGCCATGGACTATTAATACTCTTTTTACTGTTGAAAATGGAGTGATTAGCATCTGTAAACCTAATCAGATTTGAGAATAGATTCCAGTCACCCCAGAAACAATTCAGAAAACCCATCCATTACATGCTCTTCTGCTAGAACAAGTCTCAGTAACAAAACTATATTAATCAGGGAACTCCAGAGAAACAGGTCTCATTTATTTTAAGGAATTGGCTCACACAATTATGGAGGCTGAAAAATTTCACAATTTTAAAACCCAGGAAAGCCTGTGGTGTAGTTCCAAGAACTATGTCTTACTCTGTTTGGGCTGCTATATAACAACATACCATAGACTAGGTAGCTTGTGAAAAACAGAAATTTATTTCTCACACTCTGGGGGTTGAGAAGTTTAAGGTCAAGGTGCCAGCAGGTCTGGTGTCTAATGAGGGTCTGCTTTTTCATAAATGGAAATTTCTAGTTATTTTCTCACATGATGGAAGGAGCAAGATACGTTTCTGGGGTCTCCTTTATAAGGGCATTAATTACCTACCCCAAAGACTACACCTTCTAATGTCATCACATTGGTAATTAGGTTTCAATCTATGAATTTTGAGAAGATACAACATTTAGATGATTGCACCCTAAAGTGAGTAACTTAAACATCCATTAACTATTAATAGTAAAACAAAAAATAAACTGTTTTGGTTAAAACAGCAAAAGCCACATATAAGCTGCTTATAATATAATGAAAACTTTACATATAAAGACACAAATATAAAAAAGGTAAAAGTATTGAAAAGATATGCTATATTAACATTAATTAAAAGAAATGTAGAGGACTATATTCACATCAAACTAAGTAGATTTAAATCAAATAATAACATAAAGGGTAAAGAAAATTTCATGATGATAAGTGTTAATTCATCAAAAGGACATAACAAATCTGAATGTTTATCCACATAATAACTAAGATTTAAAATACGTAAAATAAAACTGATAGAACTATAAGGAAATTAGATAAATACACAGTTACAGTCAGATATTTCAACTTTCTCTCTTCCTCTCTACTAGTTAATTAAAGAAGATAGAAGATCAGTAAGAATATAGATAATCTAAGCAATATTATCAACTACTTGACCTAATTAATATTTTTATAAAATATTACCTAACAGTAGCAGAATATGCACACACACACACACACACACACACACATTTAAGTGCATGTGGAAAATAGTACACCATGTTTTGCTAGAATTGAACATATTCTGGAGCATAAAATAAGTCTCAGTAAATCTAAAACAATTAAAATCATACAGTATATTGTTTAACTATTATGTAAATTAGAAATGGCTAACAAAATCCATGTTAAAAATTCCTAAATATTTGGAAACTACATATGATATTCCTGAGTAACTCATGTTTAAAAATACAATATGAAGGAAAGTTAAAAATTATTTTTAATGAATTAAAATCAAAATCAAAATGTGTGGGATGCAATAAAGCAAGACATTGCTACAAGTTCATAACACCAAATGCCTATCTTATGAATAAAGAAACTATTTAAATTATTTATCTCTGCTCTAATCTTTATTATTTCTTTCCTTCTGCTAACTTTGGGCTTAGTTTGTTCTTCTTTTTTAGTTACTTGAAGTGAAAAGTTAGGTTGTTTATATGAAATCTTTCTTTTTTATTAATGTGTTTATGAATATAAACTTCCCTCATAGTACTGCTTTTTCTGAATCCCATAAATTTTGGTATGTAGTGTTTTCATTTTCATTTGTCTCAAGACATTTCTATTTCCCTTTTGATTTTTTTCTTTGAACTATTTGTTGCTCAAGAGTGTGTTGTTTAATTGCCACGTATTTGTAAATGTCCCAATTTTCTTCCATTTATTGATTTCTAGTTTAATTTCCTTGTATTGCAAAAGATACTAGGCCTGATTTCAATCTTCTTAAATTTGTAAAGATTTGTTTTATGACTTAATATGCACTCTATCCTGGAGAATGTTCCATGTGTGCTTGAAAAGAATGTGTATTCTGCTGCTACTGGGTGGTATAGTCTATATATGTCAAACTAATAACATCGTCATTTACCTTAAGAAATTAGAAAATAAAATGCAAATAAAACCCAAAATATGCAAATAAAAGGAAATAAGAACCATCTGAATGGAAATTAGTGAGACCAAATATAGAAAAACCTTAAAGAAAATCAATAAAATCTAAACTAGTTACTTAACCTCTTCGGTACGAACGTTGACCATAGTCAATAGCCACAGATGAACACGCACAGTGACTTTAGCTGACAGCCGTGATATGACTTTTCTAATTTTTCATTTATCAAAATAAAATTGTGAACATTTAAAAATAATGTAATGAAAACATATATGTATATGTTACCTATTCTGATTTACATTACAAGTAAAGCTGCCTGTAAAGTAAAACAAGCTTTTAGCACTTTAAAGCTTTCCTCACCACACAAGAGCAAAACGGATTCCTCCTCAATGCACAGCACAAACTATCCTATGGACTATGAGTGCCCACTGTGGGCAAGGTTTCATAGCTGGTGAGCGCCGTACCAAAGTGGTTAAGGAGATAAAAATCAAACTGATATAACTCTAGTCAAACTGATTAAGGAAAATAACAACAGAGAACACAAACTGCCAAGGCCATGAATGTGAGAAGTGACAGGACAAATTCTATGGAAACTAAAAAACACCAAAATAATCTTATGAACAAGCCAAATTCAACAACTTACATAAAATAGACAAATTTAATACGCAAATTACCAAAGCTCATTTAAGAACAAACAGGTAAAACCAATAACCCTATATGTACTAAAAATTTGAATTTGTAGTATTAAACAAAACAAAACAAAAAAAACCAAAACTTGCAACAAAAGAAACACTGGTCATAGATAACTGATAAACTTTTTGCAATGCTTATATTAATAAAATAATACTGATTCTACACAAACTCTTCTAGAAATCGAGAAGTGTTAGCTAATTCATTTTTGAGGCCATTAATACTCTATAAACAAAACTAGGCAAATATTTTACAAGGAAATACACTTATAGAAGAATGTAAGACATATATACACTTGAAAATATATATAAATATTTATATATATTCATGAACTTATAGCACACAAAACTATTTAACAAAATTTTGGCAAATCACACCCAATAAGATGAAATGGATACTATATAGTAACTGAGAAGTTTTCATCCCAGGAATGGAAAGCTGGTTTAATATTTGAAAACCAATTGATGTAATAGGTCACATGAACAGAAGAAAAGCATGTAATCATCTTCATAGAAGCAGAAAATGTATTTAACAAACAAAACATCCATTTCTGATAAAAACTCAGTAATCTGAGAATAGTATAACACTTCCTAAACCTCATGTAAGGTATAAAAAAATGTGCATTTGACATCATATTTAGTGATCATAGACTAAATTCTTTTATTTGTAGAATGGGAACAAGGAAAGAATGTCTATTCCCGCCTCTTTACCACTGCACTAGCAGTCCTAGTTCTTACAAAAAAAGCAAAATAAATAAATAAAAATAAAAGGAAATAAGATACATCTATATTAGAAAGGTAGAAATAAAAAATAAAACTATTATTGTAGATTACATGATCATCTATGTTAAAATACTATAGAATCTACAAAAGAAGTTAGTAGAATTAATATGGTAGTTGAGCAAGTTTACAAAATACATGATAAATAGCCAAAATCAATTGTATTTCTATATACTAGCAATGAGTACATGACACAGTGTGAAATAAAATGCATACTGTTTATAGTAGCATTAACATACAATATTTATGGATAAATCTGAAACTATGACTACAGATTTACAAGACTTGTATAACAAAACCAACATAACATTCCTGAATGTTATGAAGGAAAACCTAAAGAAATGCAGAGATATACTGTGCTCATGCTTCAAATGACTCAACATTGCTAAGATATCAAGTTTTTGGTAATTGACTTACAGGTTCAATGTAATGCCGATCAAAGTCCTAGAAGGATTTTCTTCATATGGGAATCAATGAGCTTATTCTAACGTTTTTGCATAAATACAAAGGACCAGTAATTCAAAAAAGGGGCAAAAAATGTAACTAGTCATTTACAATAGAGGAAACCCAAAGGCTTAAAGGTAAATGGAAATCTGTAGAGGTCAACAAACAAGGAACTGCAAAGTAAATCATAAATAGTATAATTGAATATCCAATTAGTAAAAAAAATTATTAAGTCAGACCACTTAAAGCTTTGATAAAAATATAGAATGATAACAACTTGCATATATTCTATTGAGAATACAAATGGGTACATCCATCTTTGAAAATAATCCCATAGCACCTGATGAGATTGATCATATACTGTATACACTTTGGGCATTAGTGATTTTATCTCTAGGTGTATCTTGCATCAGAATACAATTATCATCATGTTTATTGAGTACTAGTTGCATTGTTTGTGAAAACCGCAAAACTGGACACAATCTATCAGTACATCAAAGATAGATTGCATACATAAATGATTTTGGAATATTCATACAAGGGAATATTTTAAAACAATGGATTCCATTAATATAAGGAGGGGTTCTTGTAGGCTGACTGTTTTTGTAAATAAAGTACAATATTATTGAAAGACAGTCATGTCTATTCCTTTACATATTTTCTATGGCTGTTCTAAGGCTATAAAAGCAAAGTTGAATAGGTGTGACAGAGACCTTGTGGTGCATGTTCTAAAATACTTTCTGGCCCTTTAAAAAAAAAGTTTGCCAATCTTGGTATAATATTCAAAAGCCGACAAAACTATACCACATATTTAGAGATGCATGTATTTTTAGTAAAATTACAAATAAAATAAGGGAATTATCACAAAAGCTTTTAGCTCATGAAAAAATGTTGTGGGTGGGGAAAGATTCAGTAGGTTATTCTATTAAAATTGAAATTGAAAGCTAGTGATATTTAATGTCTTGACCTGTGTTTCACTTATGATTACTTTTAAAATGGCCCCTGTATGCTTTTATATACTTTTCTAAATATATGCCACATTTTATTTGGGAATCTTTTACTCTGTTCTGTTGTCTTTATTATATATTGTCTATAACTTGACAATTATTTCTCTCTTGAACTTCTGAAAATCTGCCAAGAAAAGTGCTGTGTGTGGTGTGTATGTGTACTCCTTATTCACTTCCTTTAGCAATAGGAAATCTGTCATATTTCCTATATCTTCTTGAGATATTTTTTCCATGCTATGTTTTAAAAGGAATTTGTCTCTTGCTATATACATAAAGTTATTGGCATAAAATTCTTCACATAATTCTCTAGATATTAAAAATTTTCTGTCTTTTATTAAATCAATTTCTCTATAAATTTTTATTATATTACATTATATCATATACACAGTAGAGACTAATATAAGTATCATGTTTCTTATAAACCTGCCTAGAAAATAAAATATTATTAATATCTTTGAAGCATCATGTACTCCTACATTGTTGTAATGGCCTTTTTTTTTTTAAACCCAAGGACAACTAATACTGTAATTACTTTTCATATAATTTTCTTGGTTAATTTTTTAAACAAGTGTTTCTTTTCCCAAAAATATGTTGGCTGGTTTTACTTGCAATTGATATTTACATAAATAGAAAAATAATTTATGTATACTTCTTTGACTTGATATTTTCTCAAAATTATTTCTGAACACCATCTTTATTGACACATATAGTTGTAATTCACTTATTTTCCCTGACACACAGTGAGCAATTTTATGAATATACCAAAATTCATTTGTTCATTCTGTATTTATGCTCATTTTGTGATTACAGATTATTGTTATTTTCAACACTGTTATGAACATACCTGGGTGAACAAGTCTAAGAGATTTCGGAGAGGGTAGTATTTTTCCAACAAGTTACAACTCATTAGTGGTCTGTGAAATTAACTTAGTGCATCATAACCATCATTTTAAAATAAAACAGAATAAAATAAAATAAACTAGAAGACATTGTCCTTGAATAGAAAATGGAGTGCATTGTAATAGTGAGTGTTCAAATATATATGTGTGTGTACTTAAATACTGTATATGTGTCTTATATATAGATACATGGACCCTGGCTTAGACTTTAAAGTATATTTTTTACTGAAGATTATTATAGATTAGAGTAAAAAAATTTTAAAGTCACAAGATTTGCTTGGTCAAAGATGTGCACATCTTCAAATTTAAAGGGAAAGACAGTGTTTATAATTGTATTATTAAAATGGTAGAAGTCACCATATTTAACAGCAAATTAATAAAAAGAATCCTATGTTTAAGGATATTATAATTTCAGTAACGGTATTTTAGATCAATATACTCAAAACAGACCTCTTTTTCTGAGTGACAGATTTAACTGTCAATCATCTAGTCATTTTTGAGGGTAAATAAAATAAGGGCATTATCTGGTACATACTGATTGAATTATAGTGTATTGTTGAATGAGTGAATAAAGGATATAAATGAGAAACACTCCAATAATACAGGATAGCCTTTGCTACATTTTATGAAAGAAGCTCAGACACAATATTAAAAGAGCTAAGAAAGAGAGATCACATCATGCTTGTAGATAAGAGATGTACTGAGATTTCACTGAAGAAATAGAAATTGCTATTTCATATCTTTCCTGTTTGCATGTTATTTTGTTGTCAGATCAACCACTATGGAGAGCCTAGTGTAGAATTTGGGGTATAGGCATTTATGTCCAGCTGGCAAAAACCTGCTTCATAATCTGGTCAAGCCATTTATTTTATGCAAATTTTATCCATTTCATAAGGAGTAAAGAAAAACTGACCCAATGTATATTTTATCATATCTTAAATCCTTGTAATACTATTCCTGTGCAAGCCTATTATGTTTCCACTATCCACATTAGAAGAAAAAGTAGCTGCATATAAAATCTTCTTTAACAATTACTTTTACTAACTTGAAACTTTGGCTTGAATGGTAGAATAAAAAGTTAAAATAGGCCGGGCACGGTGACTCAAGCCTGTAATCCTAGCTCTCTGGGAGGCCGAGGTGGGCGGATCATTTGAGCTCAGGAGTTCGAGACCAGCCTGAGCAAGAGCGAGACCCCATCTCTACTATAAATAGAAAGAAATTAATTGGCCAATTAATATATATAGAAAAAATTAACCGGGCATGGTGGCACATGCCTGTAGTCCCAGCTACTTGGGAGGCTGAGGCAGCAGGATTGCTTGAGCCCAGGAGTTTGAGGTTGCTGTGAGCTAGGCTGACGCCACGGCACTCACTCTAGCCTGGGCAATAAAGTGAGACTCTGTCTCAAAAAAAAAAAAAAAAAAAAAAAAGTTAAAATAGTAATGTTGCCTGGAGCAGAAACTTGATTTTAGAATCCTTGATATTTGGAGTCAATAGTGGGGATGATATACACAGAAATGCTATTATTTTTTCTGCCTGTGCACCATTTTAACATCCTTTCAATATTTCAGAATATTGCTTCTATGTGTGAAATAGGGCCCCACCTCTTTATAGAGAACTCCCAAATCTATACCCGTAGTCCTCACCTCCAATAGATAAAGTTCTCATGGAAACTTGACTCAAATTCAGTTACCTGGATACTGTCATCACTAGAAGTTTGCAACCCTGGAGAAGCTCAAACAATAGGGACACTCACTCTATCTAACTATTCTTTTTTCCTTTTCTTCATGTCTTCCTCCCTCCATCCCCCCCTCCCTTACTTTCTTCTTTCTTTTCTTCCTTCCTCTTTCTGTATCTATCTATCACATACTTGATTTTTTTTTAAGTTTTTTGAGCTGTCAGTTTTAGTAAAAGATAGTGGCCTTTATCTCTTACTCAAATCTTTGGGCCCAAATGTCCCATCTCAGGGTAAGCCTGGGTAAAGTAATTTTTCTTACTTTGCCTCCTTTTTAAAATTGAAATGTTAGAATGTGAACTGTAGATTTAAAATATGCTCAATTCACTTCTTTAAAATAATACCCTATATTCCCCATGTTTATCAAAATCTATAGCATCATTTTCATGACTGCTTAGTCTTTTCCTGAATAAATGTGCCATATTTTGTTTTATTTGCTCTTCAGCATTGCACATCTAGATTGATTTCAAATTTTTAAAAACATATACTTAAAAGTGTAGTTATGTCAAAAATGTCAATAGTTGGAACAATTTTTAAAGTAAATTTATGAAACAAAGCAAATGGATATTTTCAGGACTTAGAAAGGCTCATCAAAAGACATCTTTATCATCAATGTATGTAAACACATTTTCATCTTTTTCAAGACTGAGCATTTATATATATTATAATATTAATCTCTATAAACCTTATAAATTTTTTGTGATATTTGTTTCCCATGCCTTTGAATAATTATGTATTTTAATAAATAATATGCATTCAAATAATTTTGTTTTATATATCAATTGCCAATCCATATTCTCCTTTGCAAATTGTTTTTGCTTAAGTTATTATCGAGATTATTTCATTTTTTCTTATTTATTTAGAAGAATTCTTTACTAGTACAGATTTTAACCTTGTATCTTATAAGAATCTTTATGCATTTCCACAAAGAGCTCTTCAGAACATATTGACTTATATGGCAAACATCTGCTTAAACAATTTCCACTGTAGCTAAGTATGAAGTCTTTGGAATCAGAGCTTTCTGGGTTTTAGTATTTATGTGTGGTGTGACACCCAGAAAGATGCTTAATCTCTCTTCTCCTGAGTTTACTTATTTGTAAAAACAAACAAAATTCCTAAATCACAGTTGTTTTTAGGATTATGGTAAGATCATATATCTAAAGTGTTTTGTTTATAGTTTCTGGCATATTGTAAGCACTGAGTAAATGTTAGCTGCTGCAATCCTAATTAAAACACTCAGAAATATTTAAGTACACATTACAGTTGATCCACGTGAGCCAGTCAACTTTCTACCAATTTCTCTCTCCTTTCACTTGGGTATCAGCTATTAGAGAAATAGTGTTAACACTGATTCTCCCTCCTTGGACTGTCTACATAACAGAATCTGGTGTTCTGTCCTTTGTAGCTATGTGATACTAAAAGAGGGTTTTGTACTATTTAGTGAGTGTACATTCTCCAGATATTTTGATAGATTTTTCATATATATAAATATATGTATATATATAAATTAGTCAGAAACTTTTATCTCAAAAAATCTTATGGCCTAATTTTCTACCTTTTAATTTTGTTTTAGCAATCTTTTTATTTAAAGGCTATGTTGATCCTGGATTTTGGTAATGGCACAATACATTTCTTGGGTGAAACTTCCTGCAAGTTATAGTTATAAAATCTAGAATAAATATTAAAAACAGCAACAACAATTTGAAGTCCTTGGGAAGAGTCACACAGCAGGTAGAAATCAGAGGAACATTTACCCTCGAAAGATTGTGACTCCACCACATAACTGTGAGCTTGTTGCAGCTTTCCTTGAGAGCATTACCTAATTCCTCACATCTCCAGCTGAAAATAATTGCAGTCTGACTGGTTGGAAGGAAAAAGGAAAGAGGTCAGGGCTGGCAGAGAAGCTGGAAATTTACAGGTTATGGTTTGGAAGCAAGAGAGCCCCAGAAGGGGGCTAGATTCGAAATATGGATATAATTTTGGCCTCAGTCCCTGGATAACTCCTAAATTAACACATGCTGGGGTGCCTTTCCTGAAAGCTCAGTGAAATAGCAGGAAGAAACAAGCAAAGAGGCCACCTTTAAAAGAAAGTACCACACTGAGTGAGATTTGTGTTTGTGCACTTTTCATTAGGTGATTCTTTAACCTGTGAACAAGACAGGCAATAGAAAATGTGCTAGTGGCTTGAGGTGTCAAAGAACAGAGCTTGGAGCTGCCAGAGCAGCTGGAAATTTTTGCAGGGTGCAGAGGGGAAAGAAGGAGGGGTGTGCGTGTTTGTGTGTGTTGAAAACAAGGAAACCACAGAGAAAATGAATTCCCTAGGGTGAATATCAACTTTTCAAATCCTTGGCTAAACACTAAACTACACTAATTCAAGGGATTTGGGGCAGGGGTGTTGGGGGGGCAGGTAAAAAAAGAGGAGAAGAAGAAAAAAGAAAAAAGTAGTAGCTAGAAGCTGAAAGAACTCAGCAGGGTTACTAACTACTGAACAAATCTGTGAAGGAGTCTACTATCTGAGTAGTAGGCTTGATAAATTACTGCTAGAAGAAAATAAAATTCTCATAAGAGTATTGTAAGAACACAATTGAATCTAGAAAACTGTCATATTATTTAATATTCATAATTTCTTATTTTCTACCAAAAATTATAATACATGTCCAAAACTTAGAGAAAAGTTTGTTGCTTGGGAGCTTTAAGTATCAGTATGGATTGAAACAAAGGGTCATGGGGAAGGTTTTGGGGAATGGCAGAATTGTTTTGTAGTGGTGGTTACATGGATGTAAAGATTAGTCAAAACTTGTCAAAATGTAGACATAAAAGTGTGCATTTTAATGTAAAGAGATTATTTCTCAATAAAACTGAAAAAAAGGAAAACTAAAAAAAAAGAGCAGAAAAAGAAATGTTTACCCAATTTCTATAGAAAAGCAAACAGGGCCCATAGAACAGGTCAAAGGAAAGGAGTGGTTGAACTTTGTTATAATTCATTAATATATAGATACTGGCACCTTTTGTTTTAGTTTGTAACACTCTGGTTATCTGACACTCAGACACACACAAAATTATGTTTTCTTATCACTTCGCTTTCTCTATTCTCCTTTTGGACCTATTTGTGTCAATTATTTCTTTTATGACTTTATAATTGCTTTCTAATACTGTAGATTCTAGAGTCTAGAATGATGCCTGTGCATAGTAAGAGCTTGATGTATTGTATTTGGTGGTTGTTCATTTGCTTGCATGCTTATTTGAAAGAGTTATGAATAAATAACTAAGGAAAATAGTTGCTTTCCTTCTGCTTAGAATATGCCTCCCCCAAATCCTACCATAGCTGGATTTTCATCAATTAGGTCTTAATACAAAATATAAATGTAACTTCATCAGAGAGGACTTTTTCACTTCTTCTAAGATGACTCCCCAGTCACTCTGCACTAAACTACCCTAGTCTGTCTTCTTAATGTTTATCAGTTTTTAATCTGAATTTTTCTTGTAAGGTCAGATTTGGTGTTTATAGGTTGTTCCCTGTGTTAAACTGTATGTGCTCGGAAGTCGCAGCTTCTTATTCATTCACAGCTGTGTTCCAATATAGCATAGTGCATGGCGTATAGTAGGTACTTGATAAATACTTGACTGACAAAAGACTGGCAAAGAGGTCTCCATCTGGACTTTTTACTGGGCCTTTCTTCTCTCCACATAATCTGTTTGGGTGTAGGATTCAGTCCAGTTTGGCAGCAGTGAGTAATTTTCTCCTGATAATTCTCTTAACCTCATGCATATTTTCCTTTACTGAGGTTGAAAGAGAACTGGATTTCTGCCACTCAGCAGAGATTGATGAAATGCAGCTGGGCTCAGTGCCTCTCAATGATACATTTTACTTAATCTTTCTCCATGGAGTCCCTATGATCTGCATGAGTGGGCCATTTGTAAATTGTTGGAAGCAAGTGAACTGTGTGTAGCACCTGATTTTTTTGTTGTTCATTTTCTTTTTATAGTACAGGGTCCTTAAGGGAAGCTAATTTAATTATTATAAGTCAAAATAATTCTTCTCAAGCAAATGGAAAACAGAGTTATACTTTCCATGGTAATTGTTCCAATATTTCAACTTAGCATTTTTGCAAAATGAATTTATTAATAATTGCTTTTAGTGATGTATCAATACAATGTGATTTTTCTGGATGTTTTTTGAACATCTTTATGTCTCTAAAGATGTCAGTATGTCAGTATGGTTTCTCTCTGCTTGATCTCAATGACTCATAAGCCTTTTTTAAGGTCTTATTGGAAATCCTATCTTTTCTATAAACATTTTTAGTTTTTAACTTACAGTGACTTTTATGCTTCTATAGTCTGATAGCTTTTACTTTCTGTATCATAAACCTTCACATTTGATTTTATCCTGTCTTATGCTGGTCGGTAACCTTTGTCTCCATAAACTTCAAAGTAAAAGTTAAAGAGAATGTGTTTTGTTTCTCTTGAATCTTTTCATGGTAGCACAGTGCTGTGTGCATGCTTATTGATTGATTGATTGATTATGAGAGAGGTAACTTTCGTTCTATTGTTGTGGTGAAGGAAAAAGTTAAAAAAAAAGTTTCAGAGTCAGGGGACATGGAAATTTGGGGTTTTAGTATATTTTTGGCTGACCCCTAAAATGTCAGTACAGGTTTGAAAATTTCTGCTGAATATATGTGTGTCAAAACATATATTTTTGCCTTGTGATTAGAGAGGCCGAATGCTATGGCAACTGCATGCTAACTCCAAGTGGATGCTCTCTTCCCAAGCTGTGAATCCTCTCACAGACCTAGGTAGTCAGGCTGACCAGGACACAAAGGATTCCTTAACACATAGGTTTTTAGAGTTGATTTAATTTATTTCTATATGTAGGTGATTATTTAATGCATTTTAAAATAAATGCTCACCAGGCTGTGTGCAAATTAATACTTGGGCGGGACTATGTTCTCTCTCTCTTCCTCCTCCTGTGATTATGTCAACCCATGTTTGCCATATTACTTTGCTTATTTTCCTCTACAAGACTGGGAACTAAATTGAAGGGTATCTGACAAAGAAGGATGGTTGCTAAACTATATTTTTTCCTAAATTAATAATGAGATGATTATATATAAGCATTTGTCTGAAATGCAAGTCAGAAAGTATTTTAGCAGAAATCTTAATATCATATTTTTCCATAATTGAAAGTTTATGTGGCTCATGTAGCCAAAAAACATGAGATTTTTGATCAATTTTTTTTTCTGGGAATAGAGAAATACAGTTCATATTTTTATTTAGCGGATCTAGTTTAGAAGTGTTTTTCACTAAATTAACAATTTTTACTTAAGAAAATGCAGGGTCACTGTAAAATATTATATTTATGATAAAATTATTATAAGCCAGATGATTTATGCCGATCATTTCTACACATATGCTAATGAACCTATATGGAAATTATTGTTGCAATGACAAATCTCTTTTACTTTCCGAACTTTAAAAAGTTGGGATGTAATAAAAATTTCATGAGTTTCTATGTAGAAATGAAAAGGTAAAAAAATCACATGTAGACAAGCAGACTGTGGTATTCCCTCCAAATTAGACAAGGCCACTCTACGACTACAAAAATGACTAAATCCCCCCTTATTCTCGCTAACATATTTTCTGAGTAATTTGTTTTTACTTGTTAATGACAACTCCAGTACTGCTTAAAAGTCTAGCCTCCTAGTTAAAAATATTAAAACATCCAATCACCGAATTGTGCCAACTTCCTAAAGACATCCTTTGAGGAATAGATGTTCATTCCCTAATCCCTTTTTAGAATCACCTCCAACCTGTAAGGTTTCTTTTCCAATCTCCCTGCTGAGATATCCTGCACTTTGGGGGGTTTCATTTTTCTCTTTCTTCATGCAGCAAACTAAACAAATCTAACTTTAAAAAAAAAATTTAATTACAAATGCATTCTTGGTGATCTTTAGTCAGTAGGACTCAAAAAGATTAACCAATAAAGCACACATTTCACAAACAATGTTTCAGTTTTTATAGTTGAACAGGATTTTGGCAATAATGTCAGGTGCAGTTGGAAGCAGTGTCCTGCCTAGTTATGTATGTTCTAGATTCCTTCCTTCTGTAATGAGAACTGGGTGTTAATGTCCCCTACAGGACTGAAGTGTTTTATTTCTGACATAGGGAATTGGCAGTCCCTGCTCAATAAAGATTTGTAAGACCCAAGCCAAGGTCTCTGATAAATAGGAGGCAGTAGAAGCCAGCCAAAACCATCTAGAACCAAGGCCATGAATAATGATCTCAGGGTACCCTCACTGCTCATTGTACCATACTAATACTGTATTAGCATAGTGAAAGATAATCGCACCGGCCCCATGGCAGTTCACACATGCCAAGGCAACTCCTGAAAGCTACCCTGTATGGTTTAAAAAAATGAGGAACCCTCGGTTTTGGGAATTTCCCACCTCTTTCCTATAAATCTTATGAATTATCTTTCCCTCTGCTTAACAAAATTAAATAGAAGGTATAAAATAAAACCCCGGAAACGTACAAAGTGCTATTTTTGGTTGCTCTGAGAGTTAGCTGCTGTTCTGTCTATGAGACAGCCACGTTTTTCTTTTCTTTTCTTTTAACGTGCTTTTGCCTGACTCTGTTGGCTCACTGTTAAATTCTTTCCTGTGCAAACCATGAACCTGCCTGGCCTTCTGCCCGGACCCCAGTTTTGAGGTCCACTTCCCTGTTTCAGTTCTATCCTGCAACCAGGTGAAAGAAACAGGTGAAACTTCTGTTTAGTGCTTCTAGGGTCACTTCCACCTATGTGTCATGTCGTCATTATGAACTATTGGTGAAAAATAAATAAATGGTCTTTTCTTCTAGTAAAATCTTAAAAGTTGTGAATGGTTGTATGATGAAAACATTACTTTTGTCTTAGGTGATCCCAGCACCTCTTTATTTTGATTCTTGCTACTTTATGAGCTTTGATATGCCTAAAGTACCAGAGAAATGAGGTTGACTATGATATCTTGGCAATTACATTCTTCCCATTTTCTAGCCTTAACGAGTTAGCAGGAAAATATTCGAGAATACATAGCTCTGTGTATTAATTGGGCATGAAATGGACGTCTAGGAGGTGATATTTAATAGATGAGGGAATGCTGGCTGTCAAACTAGGAAACCAAAAGAGGAGCAGTTCCATCTCTAGATCCCTCCTGCTTAAGTGGTGAGCTTTCCCCCCTCCCACAATCCCACTAAAGGGCACTCAAACAGTGTAAACAAGCAAGAGGGAAGACCTATTCTTGCAGGAGTAGTGATTACATTAATAGGAACCATTCATGCCTAATTACCTTATTGAGAATCCTAGACTCTTTTCAAGTATTAGTTTCATTAATGAGAGACAGTTAAGTCCAGATAACAGTCACTGAAGTTGATTTCACCACCTGAAATGAAAACACATTTCTCTCAATGAAATGGGCCTTGTAATATTAGAGCTGATATCTGGAAAGGCACTTGTGTATATTCTTTTGTATATTACCATTGACAACACACAATACATGCTTTTATTTTAACTTTGTCATTTTTGCCAAAAGGGGAAATAAAATACAAACATGAGATTTGGGGCAAAGCCTTAGGGACTAATAATGGTTTTTACATTCCTTAAAACAGACTCAGTCATCTGGCATGTTTCATCTAGTTTTCATATTCAGGGCTTGCTATGGAAAACAGATATTTGAAAAAAATATTTCTAAGTGCGAAGGCATTCTTTACTTTGCTTCTTTAGACTTCTTCCTCCTTTTTGGTTTACAGATATGACTTTAGTACCTTAAGCCTAGTGACACCATCCAGTTCGGCCTTTGGTGTCATCCTAAGAATGTCCAATTGGAACTTAAACATAAAAGTGATATAGACTTTTGGAGAACAGTGTGTCAAAAATTGGCAAAATACTTCTGTGAAAAAATTGCTGTGCTCAATATCTACTTATTGCTGCGACTACAATCAGAATTTCCACAGAAAATCCATTCTAGCCAATAAATGTATCTCATTGGCTGTCAGGAATGAGCACTCACAACTATACATGAAACACCATAGTTTCTCCAACTGTGTCACCAAGGAGAATTAGGGGGCAAATGACCCTGTGTGTGTGTGTGTGTGTGTGTGTGTGTGTGTGTGTGTGTGTTGGAGGATTATTTTTGTAAAGCATGATGCACTTCACAACCTAGCATTTCCCTTACATAGGAAGAACATATAGAACTAACTGGTAAAAGCTGTGGGAGCTTAATAACTGCTAGTTGCTGGTGCAAATTGCCTTTCTTTGCTTTCCTACTTTGGATGGTCATTTTTAATACATAATTAGTGCCTTAATCATCATGTCACTATGAATAAAGATATCATGAACAGGTTAGGTTTTGAATACCTAACAACCAATGTGCTAATAAAATTACTTGTATTTTTAACCCATTGATAGCCTTAGCAATCTTTCATAGAAAACCAAACATTGTGTAGTCAGTTACCTATTACAGTGTTACATGTTCATTAATAATTTAGGCTATGAGCAGGAGTAGGTACCCAAAGATTTTTTTTTGTAATCTTATATTTTCAGCTTTGTAAATTCTTGATGGTATGTGTAATCTAAATTTCTATTAACAGCACTTCAGTTATTTAACTGATATCCTTGAAAATTAGGATCCTAAACTTTTGCTAAGGACTCTTTAACCTGCTATTTGACCAAAGATCATCATTTGTCCAGATGTCCAACCAGGAGGTTGCACATCTTGTTTTCATTTAAGAACCATGACAACTTAGAGCAGATATTAATTAGTCAAATCCCACCAGTTCTGGTGTCTTGCTTTGATAATAGCACAAATTGTTTCGTAAGTCAGGACTTGGATGTAACACCTATAAAATTAGCCCTTGAAATATATCTCCCTTTCGCTCTCATTCTCATAAACATATTCATTTTGAAAGGGGCAGCCTTGCAATAATAACAGGGAAATATCTAATCCCACATAGGAAAATACCTAAGCCTACAATTTCCCCACTAACAGTTGAAAATCAATCCTATGAGTTCTCTCACTAACAGGTACACTGCAGGAGTTCTGTTTTGCACAACTTCTGAAAAAGCTGATGAACAGAGAAGAGATGTAAATCTCTCTCTTTCAAAATTGTTTTTTTTTTTGAGAATCTGTTTTTATGGAGTTCCTGAGTAAACAGCAGGAAACAAGTTCCAAGCCTCAATCATATTTGGAGGACAGAGCCACATCTTCTGTGATGATCCCTTCTCCAAGGAAGGCAGGAAACCAACTCTTGGATTTTGACATCTTGGCAGTTTTTGTTATCTACCTGCTGCTGCTTTTGTCATCAACTGACAGCCATCGCTATTTTTTCTTCTCTTCATCCCCCTTAAAATCAGGGAGGCCTCCCTGCTGGCACCCACTTCTCCTTCTTTGGGATGCCACACCCTCTCCCTGCTCTCTCCCCTTCTTTTCCCCTTTATCTCTCTCTCTCTCTCTCTCTCTCTGTCTCACACCCACACACATTCTCTCTGTCCTCTAAGAAGGATAAAATAAACTTTTTTACTTTTATATCTTAACATCTGCATGAGAAATCTTTCTCCAGCCGCACAGTGAACACTTACTAGCTTTTCCACACCAACACATTTGCCAGTTGTCTTCTCAGAAAAAACAAAACAAAACAAAAAAAACCTTAGTAGTTGTTTAAGCCAGAAAATTAAGAGCTGTACTTATTCTTCATATTCATCACTCCCTAGATACAATCAGTAAGTGGCATAATATACTTTAAAAATATTTCCCAAATAAGCCCATTATCCCTATCTCATTTTTCAACGACATCTTTGTCCAAGCCAAGATTCATTGATTTCCAATACAGAAATTTCCTCCTTTGATCTCTCTGCTGTGATTATGCCCTAATTCATTTTATTGACAGCAGCTGAAGTGATATACTTTTTAACATGCATTATTATTATATTGAAACCCTACAAGAGTTTCCTGCTTTACGTAAAAGACGAATATTTTCATGTAGCATTGGAAGTATTTATAACATCATGCTTGGTTTATAGAAAATACTCAAGTAAATATTTATTGGATGAATAAAATACTTTGTTAAATAACTTTATGAAGATTACAAAAAGTTTAATTATTTGGCAAAAGAGACTAAATCCTCACCTGGAATGATATAGCTTTATAATAACTTAAACCCAATGCATATTGCAAATTCAAAACCAAACCCTGAGGACTGACAGTTAAATCATTTGTATTGAATGTATGAATTTATCTCTTTTCTATCTGAAATGATAGCATAACAAGTAGAAAAATGTCAGGAAAAGAATACAACAATAAGGAAGTAAAAAAGCAAATAAATGAGTGGTAACTGACTTGACATATCTCAGAAAACTTTTAAACTTACAAGGAAAGAACCCACAGAAGCAAGTTATTTCTTTTGAGAATTCTCAAAAATTCAAACCACTTGTATAAAAGCAGGAATCAGAGTGAGATTAAAATAAGACAGGATAACTGAAAGTTCATATTAAAGGTAGTTATATAGCACTAGATTCTTTCCCCCATGCTATTACAAATGATACTACATGAACCTGTTTATGGAAATGTATTTTTATATTACTGGAGATACTTCTCAGAGGGAATTCTTAGAAGTGGGATTGAGGGATCAAAAAGTAAAACCTATGTAATTTTTGTTAGTTATGTACAAATTCACCTCCAGTCTGGATATATAGTTTTGTTCGTGTTTCGCCACATCTTCTCCAACAGAGTGAGTTCTCAAACTTTTTATTTTTTAAAAAATTTGTGAGAATTGATATCCTTGTGTAATAATTTTAGAGGAACTTTGATTTAAGAATAGCTTTAATTTATAGAAAAATTATGTAGTACAGAGAGTTCACATATACTCAGCAGTTTCCACTATTATTTACTTCTTATACGGATATGGAACTTTTGTCAGAAATAATGAACCAATATTGATATGTTATTATTAACTAAAGTCTATACTTATTAAGATTTCTTAATTTTTACCTAATGTGCTTTTTCAATTCCAAGGTTCTTTCCAAGGTATTGTTTTACATTTAGTCTTCAGGTCTTCTTAGGCAACTTTTGGTCATGACAGTTTCTCAGACTTTCATTGTTTTCTATGACCTTGGAAGTTTGAATGGGTACTTATCAGGAGTTTTGTAGAATGATCTTTAACTGTGCCTTGTCTGACGTTTCTCAAGATTAGACAGGGGCATGTGTTTTGGGGAGGAAGATCATAAAGGTGAACTGCCATTTTCATCACATTTCAAGGGTTCATACGATCAACAGACTTCTCACCATTGAGATTAACCTTGGTCGCTTGGCTGAGATAGTGTTTCTCAAGTTTCTTCATTGTGAAGTTACTCTTTTTTCTCTTTAACTGCACTCTTTGGAAGGAAGATGCAGTCCACATTTAAGGAGGGAGGATTTATGTTCTACTTCCTTGAAAGTAGAATCTGGATGAATTATTTAGAATTCTTCTGCATGAGATATTTGCCTATTCTTCCCAATGTATTTACTTATTCAGTTATATCAGTGTGGAGTCATGGATATCAATTTTCTACATTGGCTTACTTTATTTTGTTATGCAAATGGTTCCAGCTTTAGCTATTAGGAGCACATTCAGCTGACTCCTGTATCCCCTTGACGCACCCCCATCACTGTGTGTGTATGTGTTTCTGCATATGTTTAAAGCTTTCCTAGTTTCTAGCTCTACAAAAACTCCCGGTTCATCTTGCATATATCCTGCCCCAGACCTAGAATACCTAGAATCAGTCATTTCTCTTAGCATTTCTGGCCCTTTTATTAGATAATGGCATTTGAAAAGATCTGGTTCTAGGTATGCTCCTTCCTAACAGGTGTTGTTGCTTTTAGGCCCTTTGAGCAAACAGAGCAAGGAAATATATGTGTGTATTAACCAGATTACATACACATGGATAAATATTTCTATATGTAACCATCTATATTAAACTAAAGGAGTTTATACTGATTTCTTTAAATATCATCCATTGCCACATGGATTATTCCAGCTTTCACCTCCTGCTTATGTGAAATTTCCAAATCAACAGTAATAAACTTAGCTCCCACCATCAAAAATCATTTTACTTAAATGTTAAATTCCTTTATTCATGTATAGTGATTTCAGAATTAATTCATATTCCTGTGCAATCTGACTTTATCAATTAGAGTAAAGTGCTTATGGGCAGTTTGTTTTGCTTATAGTCTTAGAGACTCCACTCATTTCCTAAGATATTTAGGTCAGCACCTTTTCCTCTTGACCCCTACAGTGAAGCTGTTTCACCCAGGTGTAACCCAATGAGATTCCATTGTCCAAATCTGCATTATACCCTGAGATCCCTCAAGTTCCTAAGAGGTTTTTTTTTTTATTATTTGCATACTTTAAGTTTCACTCTTGTGTAAAGTTCTATCAGTTTTGAAAAATCCATTGTATCATATAAAATTAATGTCACTGCCCTAAAAATCTCCTGTGTTTCACCTATTCAAGTGATCACCCTTCCCCCGTTGTTGTTTCTGATCAGCACTGATAAGTTTATAATCTCAATAGTTTGGCCTTTTCCAGAATGTCATTTAATAGAATCAAGCCTTTCAGACTAGCTTTTCTCATTTAGCAATATGCATTTAAAATTCATCCTTGTCTTTGCATTTCCTGTTTACTTATTATTTTAACCACTCGTTGTGGTTTGAATGCATCCCTCCAAAGCTCAGGTGTTGCCAATATGATGGTATTAAGTGGTATGGCTTTAACAGGTGACCAGGCCATGAGGACTCCTTCTTCATTAATGGGATTAAGGCCTTTATTAAAAAGGCTTCAGGTAGCTTTCACCTAGTTTGCTAACCTGCTCTTCTGCTCTAGCTTGCCTTTCTGCTTTCTGCCACGTGAGGATGCAATAAGAAGGCCTTACCAGATGCTAGCACCTCGATCTTGGATTTCCCAGTTCCCAGAACTATGAGAAATAATTGTCTATTCTTTATAAATTACTCATTCTCTGGTATTTTGTTGTGACAGCACAAAATGGACTAAGACAACTCTGAACTGTATGTCATTGTATGGACATATCACAGTTTGTTTATTCATTTACCTATTGAAGGATATCTTAGTTTCTTCCAGTGTAATTACAAAAAAAACTATTATAAATATTTATACATAGGCTTTTGTGTATATAAATCTTAAAAGTAAATGAGTAAAAAACCTAGGAGCAGGATTGCTGGGTTGTATGGTAAGACTATATCTATTGTATAAGAAACTGCCAAACTTTCTTCAAAAGTGGCTGTACCAGTTAACATTTTTCACCAGTGATGGATGAGTTCATGTTGCTCTATATCCTCACCGCAAATTAGTATTGTCAGTTGTTTTTAGTTTTAGATATTCTACAGAAATGGCAATAAGCTAAGCAAAGAATGAAACAACATAAGGAAATAGAAACAATGCAGAAATCAAAAGATTATTTAAAAACTTAGTATCTTCAGAGAAATAAGATACCATGGAGTAGAAACATAATGCTATAAAAATTACACTCATAAAACAAGAAAGTTTTTGAAAGTTAAAATATTATAGCAGAAAATAAATTCCATAAAACAGTTCAAAATACATATATTTAAGGCATATTTTTGAAGATGTGTGGGGATGGAGTTAAAGATACAAACCAGGAGAGAAAAGAAAAGAGAATTAAGTAATCTGTATTCAAATATCTGACTAATAAAATAAAGTAAAAAAACATTATTTTCACAAAAATAATAAAGTATAAATTCCTAGACTAGAACACTAAAAAATTAGTGTTCCAAAGAAAACAGGACAAATTCAATGCAGAAAAGAAGACCCACATTAAGGTACATTGTTGTGAAATTTCAGAGTACCAGGTATAAAGAGATAATATTAAAATCTTTTAAGGAGGAGAAAATTGAAACCATAAAAATAAACTATAAAAATATAAGAATCAAAATGAATGGCACTGGTCTTCCTATAAGGCAATACCAGAGACTGGAATACCAAATACAACAAAATGTGGGAAATATTATTTTGAGCCTAGAATCCAATACCCAGTTTAATTGTCTTTATTCTTTATCAATGAACCACATTATTACTTAAAGCTACTTCAGATTACTTCAGATTTATTAGTTACTTCATATCCTAGTACTGTCTGTTTCTGTTTCTGCAATTATCAATCAATTCAAGGTCATTCCTTTCGTTATAGATGTAATTCCTTATATGCACGGAATTGTATATTTCCATTTTTGTTTCTGTTTTTATTTCTCTTTATTTCTACTTGTGTCCAAAGTTCTGTTGCACAAATCTTCTCATTTCTATACCTCTAAAACCAAAAATAATGCCTCATTTAATACATACTTAATGAATTGGTAAATATTTTACTGAAGAAAGAGCTATAGCTCTCCTCTCTGTTTCCCTTTCAGTGGGAATCAGATGTTTGAATTTTTCTCTTTATCAGGAACGAAGCTATCTTCACAAGGAAGGAAAGGAAAAATATCTTCTAGACTGAGCATTGTTTTAAAATTACATCACCATGATTTTAAGGCTTATGCTGATTACCATACACAGCCCCATCCCCGAGGACTGGTGTCGTTGCAGAACAGATCTTTGTGTTCCTGGAGCAGGCTTCGCTCTGTAATCATTCGTGTCCATCTCAAGCAGTTTACTCATCACTTTTCCTCCTGACTTCTTGGCATCCATAGCTGTGTACTTAGATCACAGGCTCTAAGCATCTAAAATCAATAAAGATTTTGCTAATTCAACCCTTATTCTTGGATATTTCCTGAGTATTGTGTGGTTTTTAAATCATATATCTGAGCATACACGAACGCAGCTGTTCTTACAAAGAAGACGGCTGAGTAAGCGGCTCTGTGGAAGAGAGGCACGGGAAGGAGGCCACTTCTGAGTCGTGTAGGAAGTCATCGTGGAGTAAGAGTGTTTGATGTTGTCTTTCAGATATAATGAAGTAAATTCAGCCTTCAATAAATCACTTCTGGACTGAAAGCCAAGGTTATGAAGAAATGAGCTGTCATGGAGTGGCTGGCACTGCAGGTGGAAATGAATTTTCTTCACTGTTTCCTTAATTTGGGACATCTACTTTTTTTTTTTTTTTCTTCATAATACCTAAGTGTAATACCTAAGGGGATTGCCACTATTCCCTCTTTCCAAATTTATTCTAGTGCTCTGTATAAACAAACACAGTTTAGGTGCAATTGTTCACGCCTGTAATCCAAGTACTTTGGGAGACCGAGGCAGGAGGATCACTTGAGGCTAGGAGTTTGAGACTGAAGTGAGCTATGATGACACCACTGCACTCCAGCCTGGGCAACAGAGCTAGACTCTGTTTCAAAAAAATAAACACAGTCACTCTTTTTTATGTATGTCTGGGAATTTCTCTGGGCTTTATAGCTGTTTTCTGACTACCAGTCAGAAGGTTGCCCCTTCACATAAAATTCTCGCCTTAAATTCTTTTTTCATGTTAGCTTCCTTCTTAGATCTTAACCTTTCTAGGTGCCAGGAAGGTTTGAGACTGTTAACTCTACCTCTGTTTTCTTTTATTCCAGGAGGGAGGGAAAAGGGAGTAACAACCATGTGTGTTTTGTCAAAAGGCTCACCCTCTGGATAATTTCTCAGTGTTTCTTCAACACGCTAATTCCTGTCAAATCTGCTTCAAATAATCTCATATCCACCAACCTACCCTGTAAGGGGGTTTGGAAGAAAAACTAAAAATATGTATACAGAAATGCCTCAAATTCTTTAAAGATTTATTGAATCAGTTGATTACCCTTTGCATACACAGTTGCATATTTGAGTATTCTTAAAGTCTTTTAAACCAAAAATATTCTTTTATACAAAAACAGGAAATAAAGGAAGTTGTCCCCATTTGGAAAAAAACACCAGTCATTTCCTTAAAATATGAGATTTAGTACATCAAAAGATAAATTGAAAATGGAACCGGGAAATTTTTCTATCTCCAAAGGGAGAAAGATAATATTTTGTGTACAAAATAGAAATAATTCTGGCAAAATCTCACCAATGCGCCCAATTTCAGAGGAGCAAAGAAAACAAGGGGCGTCCATGAGCTCTGTGTAGATTGCTTCCTTAGATCATCTTTAAAACTATGAATCAATTGATTTTAAAGCAAGTACTTTGAGAAATTTTTTTTTTTTATCAACACATGGCCTCTTCCTCATATGGGACAGGAAAAAGCTAACAACTCATTCAGCCGTTTCACCAAGAACAGAGAAAAACCAATCCCCAAAGTGTACTACCTGTGTCTATGAAACTCTCCCCATACTCCTCCAATGTTACATCTTTTAAGAAGTAATAACATTTAAATTTATATGCATGTATACTTATAATATATGATGAACACGCAGATATGTAATAAAAAGGAGCCAGTGAGAAATTTTGTGGGGCAAAGTAGATGATGCGACCATATGATATTTGAGTCTGCATTGATAAATAAATAACTGAAAATCATTAAAAAATGGTTAGAAATTAAAACACCATGTAGCATATTTCTCACACAATGAGATTTGCATGAATAATAAATATAAAAGTGGGATGAAACAGAAAACTGAGATATATCCCCAAATAAAGAAGAAATTTGTGTAGAAAAGATTCCCAAGGGCATCTGCTTTTCACGCTCAGAACATTTTCCTTAGATATCTCATCTAACCCCTCAGTTTTACAAAGATATGTCTGTTCTGATCACCTCCAGATATCTTTGTTCAACATAGACTAGTCATTTCAAAGCCCAATGTTCACCTCAATAAATGACACTGTGAAAATCATTCACCATTTAAAGATATAGTTCTCCACACTCTACATTCTACATAAAAGTAATTATATAAAAGAGCTAAACATAAGAAATAAAATGTAAAACGAAAGAAAAAAAGAATGCCAGACTGAATGAGTGAATCTGAGTTATGAGTTACAAGTGAATTTGTCATAACACTAACGTGGATACAGGTGCTTTTTCACTCCCTACTCTCAGCACTTCGATACAATCTTTCAATCTAGGATAGGTTATTAGATGAAAACTAATAACGGGAACGCCTTCTATGCTAAAAGGATATAATTACAGAATAAAGAAAACTACAAGAGTCATTCATTCACTTCATAGATATTAAACAATTCATTAGTATTTATCACATGCACCATCACACTGGGAATGCCATATTGAATAACACGGGCAATGCCCTGTTGTGATTGAGTTTACACTGGGAGAAGGGTAAGCAAAGTCTAATAAATGAACAAGATAATTTCAGATAGTGATTTGAACTCTTAAAATAAAAATTTAATGATATTAGAAGAAAAGACTAAGAGATTCAAAGAGAGTAGAGGGTAGTTAGGAAGATTTCTCTGAAGAAGAAACCATTGAGCTGAGATGTAGATGACAAGAAAAAAAGCAAAGTCTGTGAGCAGCCTGTTCTAAGGCGATGACAGCAGTGAAAAAAAAAACATTTAAAGGTTTTAGGTGGATGCATAAACTGACCTGATGTAGGCTTTAAAATCTTGTAGGCTACTATAATGAGAGAATGGCTGTAGAGATCCTAGGATGGAAAAATTCAAAGATCAGTTAGGAAGTTATGGCAGTAGTGCAGGTGAGAGAGTGATGGCAGGTGATGGTAGAGTAATTTGAATGGTAGGAGTGATGATGGCAAGAGTTAAATATATTAGGAGCAACATTTAAAGTTAAGATTGAACAGATTTATTATTTGGATAAAGGTTGTCAGAAAAAAGCTCAATTAAAGTTTTAAAAAGTTTTAAAAAGCTGAATTAAAATTTTATTCAGGGAGAATAAAACAAGCTTTGTGGAGAAAAATTTTGAAAAACATGCATAGAGATATGAAATATGCACTGACCTCATTGAAGATGTCAGTGTTCAAGATAAGTAAAGGTATTGGCATACAGATGGTATTTAAAACCATGCGACTAGATGAAATAACCTTATAAGAAAATGTCAAAATGAATATTAGAAAGCTCCAATATGTAGAAATCACGCAGGCAACATCAACAAAACTGTCTATAAAAGTAAAAATGAGATCAGAAGAAAACCAAGAGGAAATCATGTTAAGAAAGAGAAGAGAAAAGAGCTTTTTAAAAAGTGCTACAGAGTCAAGTCTACAGGAGACTGGAACAGAAAAGAGACATAGGATTGTTTTGTTTGAGGTCTGGGTGACTCTGGCTAGAACAAAAGTAGGATAATGAGAAGCAAGAAATGTGGAGATGGCAACTATTACTACTGTTTTAAGGATTTTTTGTTTGTTTCATTCTTTCTTCTGTTCCCCTCCCCCCCCTTATTTTTTATTTCAGCATGTTATGGGGATACAAATGTTAAGGTTACATGTATTGCCCATGCACCTTCTCCTCCCTCGAGTCAGAGCTTCAAGCGTTTTAAGGATCTTAATAAAATAAAGAGAAAGGATAGTGAAAACAAAGGCAATTAAAAGGTGTAATCAGCTAAATCATAGGATCCTTGTCATAGCTGTAACAGAGCCACTATTTTTATTTATTTTATTTTTCTGTAATGAGTGGGGATAGGCTCTCTCTGTCTCTCTCTGCATATATATGTGTGTGTGTATATATATATAATTTCATGCACACATACATACTTATATGTATATTTATGTGTGTATTTACCCACACTCATATCTCTCTATATACATATATATGTATATTTTGTGAAATAAGCTAAAATTAGACCCTAAGCTCTCTAGACGAATATGAACCCCCTGTGGCTAATAGACATGATCTAAATATCAGAGCAGAACAAGGCAGCCATAGCAGGGTGATAAAGAGTGACCATGTGCCCTAGGTTCTTGGGAAAAGCAGCCCTTCACAAGCATCCTGCTTTATATATCAGAGCCTCAACAGTTCCTATAACTAAAGTCAAACTGCTGCGAGAAACCCTGCCCACACCCACACCTGTCATTTGAAAGAATTATCTGACGGAGATTTCTGATTTTGGCCTTGAAATCCATCCAACCACAGCTTCACTGTTTTAACCAATCAGAACTGAACAAATTTGAATCCTGTTATTTACATAAACAGACCAGATGGAAAACTTCTAGGCTGTAAGAAGTGCACAGCACAATGCTCCACACATGGAAAACATTTATCCTTTTGTCTCACTAAGTGTTCACCTCAGTATACGAAGGAATTGATGCTTCAGTCTTTGTTCTTATTAATTTTTCCATATGAGCAAGGGAGAATTTCCCATCATCCTATTACATAATAAATGATATCACACTGTTTTTGCTCTTTGGAGGTTTCCTAAGCATCTATAAGTTGCAGTATACTGCAGAATAGTGATGAGAGAGAAAGAGAGAGAGAGAGAGAAACATATTTTACTCTTCATTGCATGGGAGCTTGCTATGGTATCTAAACCTAGTGTATAAAATCAAAGGTTGCAAAGATAATTTAGATATCTCTAGAACTAGGCAATTAGAGCAAGGGGCCATTGTGAATTTCTGTTGATAATTACATTTTTAAAATAAATGAATAATTCTTTACATTGCTCATTTTTTGGCAGAATTTCTTAGGTAGCTAGCTTACCTAGTGTCTTCCAGCATTAAAAAAACTATTAATAGCAGTGTTAACTGACAGGTATTTTGGATGCAAATGGGTAAGTTAGGGAAAGAACAGATTTAGAGAATGTAGCATTGTCAATTGAAGCTGGGAGAGAAAAATCAGATGATAGCTGCCCTGAATTTATAACATAAGCCAAATAGAGGGAAAACAAAACAGAATTTGGTTTATAGATATTTTCCAGAATATGGTCACAAAGTAAGGAGATGTTTTCAAATATGGAATGCATTGCCAATACTGTAGTACTGTACCATATTAAGAAAAATGGGAGAGACAAAGAGAGGCCTTGCTCATGAACAAATGATTTGAGGCAGTAATAGCTATCCAGGTAAAATCAAGCAACTTCAATACAACTACAAGAAAACATTTTCTATGACATCTTGAAAGAGTTTAGAACATACATAGGTGCACATAAGTTATAAATAAAACTGATAGTGTTCATCTAAGTCATGATGTATCTAGAAATCTTTGAAGAAGTCTACTGAGGTGGACTGGAAGGAAGTTTAGGATATAAATTGGTGTATTTAAATCTAGCACAGTATCTTCCTCTTGGAATGTAAAGATTTTTGAATGCATAAAAAATGGGGAGAAATGTGGATCAAAGTATCAAAATATGTTTCCATGTATCTAGGTAACAATGATTTTTATACTGTGGCTTTATTGGTGAACAACAGGAAATAAAGATGTGGCTAGATTCATGATGTATCTTGAATACAAGGCTGAAAATTTCCATGCTGATCCTTTTATAAAGAAACATCTTTGTGAAAGCGATAATTTAGCAAAACTAATTCTGCGTCCCTTGCAGGGTAGATTTGCATGGTACAGCTTGAAGTAGAAATTAGTGAAAAGTGTGACCATAGCTCATAGTTATGATAACGAGAAACTGACCAAGGCATCCCTTGCTCTATTGGGCCATCTCAGGTAGAGACTTTACTTGTCACACCATAAAGTATGATGTAAACAGTTTGCTTTTAGCCTAAAGTGTTCAGTGTTCAAAATGGCATCCCTGATTATAGCCTCTTGATAATTAATGAACAAGTTATTATATTTGTATCTTCAAAATGACTTTTTTCCCTTCTTCTGCCCCTATTCACTTTGCATGATTGAAGCCATCATTCTTACAACTTCAAAGTCCAATAAAAGAACCTAATCAGGCGAGTATTCCCCCACATTCAATTAGGCTTTTCCACAGGTTTTCAAGAGCCTGCTGTTTCCTCTTGAAACACTTGATGGCCTTTGTGTGAGGCTTCCTCGCAGAATAATTTACATAATAATCTACCCCTGGAATGAGGTAAATCAGAAATTTCAGTATTGTGAATCACGTGAGAACACATCAAATGTCTACTTGACTGAAATCATTGCTAGTTCTTATAGTGTTAGAATTCTCAACTTCCGAATAAGGTATTAAATATTTTAAAGCTGGTTTCTGTGATATAAATTCTGAAGTCTTACTCCATATTAGAAAAGGAAAAGAGAAATATTCATACCAGTAGGCATATATATGACATCTATAGATTTTTTTTTATTGTGTTAGAGATATATGAAGACTATGTTCGCTGACATTCTGAGTACTAGATTTCTTCCACTTGACAATTCTGCATGTCTACTGCTAGGTGTTCAATATAAATATTGGTTTGCAAGATTATGAAAATCAGTTTGGTCATAAAAAATGATTAGGCTTATCATATGTATTTGAGTCTGTCCAGGGCTTTTTGATTATCCTATTCCTGACCCTTCTCATGTTCTGCTAGGTGAGCCAGGTGGGATGACCCCAGGAGCTGTTTTCCAGGTTACTCTATCAGCTACTGTCAATGAGAGACACTGGTGGACAATTTCAGAGAGGGCCACAGAGGGGGAAGAGGAAAAACTTGGGGCATATGTCCTTCTGTCTATATGCCTTAGGCAATACCTATGACCATGCAGGGACTCCTCTGTAACAGCAATACCTCCTGGGTTATTCCAGTTTCTACAGGGGAATTCTATTCCCTGAGATCTAGTAATATTGTTCTTTTTTTTTCCTCTGTTGGCCCTAATGAAGTAGTGGCTTTCTATAGCTGGAAATCTGAATTGACTCACTGTCTCCTGTTGGATCCCCAGCCCTTCCACCAACGTATAACCAAATCCCTTTATTAATTTCTCTCTGTCACTATGCCTAGAATGTTTGCTCTTTCCTGGTTGGATCATGAAAACCATTGCAGTGTTAATTATATTTAGACATTAATTTCCTATTATACCAAAAATATACAAAATCAGTACTTTTGCAGAAAATGCAAACAGTAGAGAGTTATATGAAAGTAAAATTCAAAGCCCCTTTATTTATTCCCTCCATCTGATTTCCTCTATTCATTGATGAGTACTCCGAGCACTTTTGTGTATTCTTTGGGGCAGTGCTTTATATATTAATATTTATACACATACACATATAACTTTGAAACTTGCTTTTATTACTTTAAAATGTCTCTAGTTGGTTTATATAAATCTAATTTTTAAACAGCTAAATTGTGAAGGAATATAGGTCTACTGTAATTTATTTACATATTACTTTATGGATATTTAGAATATAAATTCTTGTTAGAAATTGGTACACCCTTACAAATGAATGAATACATTAAATGTTTTCATTTTTGCCAAAATGATGGGTGGGAACTATCTCATCTAAATTGTATTCTCTAAAACTGGAAAATCAAGAATCTTTTTCATATGATTGATTATTTTTCTTTTGTTATTTCCAGCTCATATCCTTGATTCATGTTTTAATTATATTTCTTTACATGTATATTTTTGGATTTATTTATAAATGGGTTGGTCCAATAACTGCACTCCATATTAGCTTTAATATGGAATTTTCTTGTATGGTATTTTCAAATAACAATTTTCTGCCTTTCTTCCAAAGGTATACAACTTAATAATTTATTTTATTTTATTCACAAGGAGTTCTAGTAAAATAGATCATACTTACAATGACAGCACTCAAAACTTTCCAGTTGTAGTCTTCAGTGGACAATTTCTACTATATCTGCATTATAATAAATGGTTGCTGTAGTTTCCTTTTTTAAATTACCATATATTCCTCAATGTTGACATTTTCTTTTGGGTCTACCTTTGGGAGGGTCTAATCTCAGGAATGTTTGTTGTAGTTATAAATATGTTTTCATGTCTATGTGAAAAATATTTTAATCTTCTAATTTCTTCATGTCATGAATTTCATTAATAAAGTTCTGAATATTGAAACATCTTTGTGCTTTGTGTAAACCATGCTCAATGTGTTATTTTTTCAACTATGTTATTAGTGTGCTTGGCTGATATTTTTCTCCTTCTTTCTCTTCCTTTCTTATTTCTTTTCCCTCTGCTTCCCTTTCTCTTCCCTTTTTCCTTTATTTCTCATTCTGTCAACTTTGTTCAGTTGTCATGATCACTCTATAAAGTGTTCTCTTAGAATAATATAGGGTGCTATCCAGCTTTTCTGGGCTTTGGAACAAATTATGTCTTATTTAACTATCTCTTGAGTATGACAGAATTTACATCCTAAACCTATGGACCTGGTGCTTTTGTCATGGGTTACATTAGTTTCCTATTGCTGCTGTAACAAATTGCCATAAACTTGGTGACTTAAAATAACTCTGGGTTAGAAGGAAGGGTTGTATTTCTCCTGGAGGCTCTAGGGAGCATTGGTTCCCTTTCATTCCCAGCCTGCATTCCCTGGGGCATGGACCTCTTCCATCCTCAAAGTCAATATCAATGATTTTCATGCACCATCATTCTAACCACCACTGTAAGTGTCAACTTTTCTTCCTCCCTCTTCTACTTTGAAGGACTCTTATGACTATGTTAACCTCACTTAGAATCTTTCTATTTTAGAAGTTGTCTGATTAGAAACCTTATTTCCATCTGGTACCTTATTCGTTCAAACTCACAGGTTCCAGGGATTAGAGGTAAACATTTTTGGTAGGCCATTATTCTGCTTAACACAAGGTATTTGATGATTTTTAAACTTATTATTTTTTTAAGTTTATTATTTCTTTTGAATCTATGTTGTTAACTAATATTTCACCACAAAAAAATATTCACTTAGTCTAAATTTTCAAATACATGATGCTAATTTGTACATACTTTTAATTATTTGATCACTTATGTATCTAAAATTATGACTCTCTTCATTTTTAATTTGTTGTTGCTTGTTTATTTCATCACTTTATTTTTCAACAGAAATAAAAATTTTCACATTTAAAAATTTATGAGTTTTTACAAATAACCAGGTTTTAGTTATATTAATAATTTTTTTGTAGTGGTATTTGAAAATTTTTTTGTTTGTTTTTAAATCTTTAATCATGTTGTTCTTTTACCTTGCGTTTATTTGGCTTTTTCTTTTTTATCTTTCTCTCTTGAAAATTTAACGGTAGTCTTTCTTATTTTGGAATAAGTTAATTTTACAGTAAATGTCCTCTGAATACTTCTTCAGTACTTCAACTGTATCCCAAAGGTTTTGTTGTATTGTGTTTTCGTTGCCACTTGTGTATTTTTATTTTATCCTTATCTTTCAAATTATTCAAATCAGTGTTTTTTTATAGAAAACATTTTATATATTTTTTTTTACAATTGGTTTGTTACTTCTTAATTTTAAGTGTGATGACCAAATATAGGGTGTTATTTAAAAAATATATTCTTCAACTTATTAAGTTTTTTAGTTTTATATAACAGTATTCTTTCTTATGCGTTTATAAATATTTGAAGCTAATTTGAATTCCTCTTATTAACCACACAATTGTAGACTGATAGATATTGATATATGAATTAGGAACATTGATATATAATTAAAGAAGACCAAGCATACTGCCCATCCTGTCTGTCAGTATATCCTTTTTGTGTTATTTTCAAAGTTGATCTAGCGTTTGGCCATTTTTCACCATTTCCACTGCTGCACGTTGATGGATGCCACCATCGTGTCTTACATGGATTATTGCTGTAGATTCCCACTGGGTTTCCTTCTTCCCACCCTTATCTCCATTCAGTCTCATTTTTTACCCACCAAATTGCTCTGTCATACAATTTCATGTAAACAAGATCTAACTGCTCTACTCAAAATCCCCCATTTGCTTTCATTCTTACTATCCTTTAAGTATTTACTATTTCTCATCCTTAAGAAGGCTCCTCCTAAAGACCCTTGTGAAATTACAATTTGGTCACCCAGGATGACGTTTATTATTTGTTCAAATACCGTGTTTCCTCGAAAATAAGACAGGGTCTTATATTTATTTTTTCTCAAGAAGACACCCTAGGGTTTATTTTCAGAGGATGTGTTGTTTTTTTTTAAGTACGGTACAACGATCTACATTTATTCAAATATAGTTAAGTTGTCGTCTTCTAGAACATCGTCATAACTCTCCAAAGCCCGAATTCCATCCTGAATTCTTGTGACTCTATTTCCTTTAGAACCATTGGGCCCAATCTCTCATGTGGAGCAATAGAGCTTTCATGGGGCAGATGAGAAGGGCTGCTTGTATTCTTTACCGCTCCACGATGAAATGTATGGGTTGTGCACGTACATTGCGTAGCCATGCCCATAACTAGGTCTTATTTTCGGGTAGGGCTTATATTGTGCAAATTCTTAAAAATCCTACTAGGGCTTATTTTATGGGTACGTCTTATTTTTGGGGAAACATGGTACTTACTATCTTATATTATGTGGCATGCTTAATTTATTCTTTTAAATTATCTGCCTTTCCCCATAAAAAGAAGAATGTAAAATCTTTAAGGGACAGATTTAAAATTTTTTTTTTAATGTCACTATCATGAACACTCGGAAGAGTAATTGCTGAATGTCAGTGCTTAATAAACATTTGTTGAATAAATGAATAAAATAATTTAATTGTGTCATTCAAATTCTCTACTGCCTTATTTATTATTTTGTTCCTTTGTTCTGCTGATTTCTGAAAATTCTGCATTGAATTCTACTAATGTGTTTCTGGAATTGTCAATTTCTCACTTCCTGCTTCTGCTTTATATATTTGGAAACTTTAGTCTTACATGTATAAAGATTAATGATTTATATTTTCTTGGCGAGTATTATGTTTTGTTCACATGAAATTTCACTCTAGAATTAAATTCTGTTGTGTGTTTTATTAAAATTTTAACATTAGCTTTCTTTTCATTAGCACTTGCTGGTGCTCCATTATTTATTTATAACAGTACAATGATATGTAGAGAAATTTATTCAATTCATACAAGTAATTTCTTAGATTTATGTAGTGAAAAGCTAGACTAACAAAAGGAAAAATAAAACTCTTACATTGATAGCCAAATATCTTCTAGCTCCCACAAATCATCTGTAATCACTTGCTAGGAAAAATATTCATAACACACATAGGTCATGCAGACCTTTTTGATGCTATTTGTATTCATTTTTTTCTGAACTGAACAAAACACTGCAACGTTTTACTTTTTTATACATTTCAAAATTTCATTCATATTAATGCGTTTTCCCATCTCAGTCTCTCCCATTACCAAACAGGAATGAGGAATAAGGGATGAGGGATAAAATAAGGGATAAAATAAGGGATAAGGAAAAGATCCTTGATTGTTTCTCATTTCCCTCCTATTTCCCTGGAATAAACCGAGAATTCATTAAGAATTTTTAAAAATCAGAAAAACAACAGAAGACTCAAAATTTTCCTTCAAGTAAAAAAAAAAAAATGAAGTAAATAAGTGAATAGGCATTCAAATGTCAGTCACCTAACAGGCCCTAATATAGCTTTAAGATAGTTTCATTTTAACAGGGAAGTGTTAGAACAGGAAAGAAGCTTCTCAAGAAGCAAAGAAGCACTCATTTTAAGAATAAATTATAGCTCAAATTATTACTCTATAGATTGTACCAGGCAAAGGCAGAAAGAATTAATGTTTTCTCCTCTCATGAACCTTGTATGGCTTGTGTACAGTGACTTACAAATGTCAAATAATGGACTGTAAATCATTCACCACACTGATCAATCATGTTTATTTAAACTTTTATTAACATTAGACATTTTTAATGGGAGTAAAACAATTAATAAACAACCATTTCATTTCTTTTCCTCCTATTGTAACCATATAAACTAACTGAAATGGATGATACCGGCTTCAGCTGTAATTTTTAAAATATTCTAAGAGCTGCCTCAATCTTAAAAACTAGAGAAAACTGCCACCCATGAATAAACTACCAAAGGAAATGTACATGCAGTGTGGTTTTAATTTTCCTTTGTACAATCTCAGGCGACCCCAAGTAACTTTGTAAATACCTTTTGAAAATAAGCAATTTAAAAACCTATCAAAACTATTTAAAGTATTTAAATTCAGGGCTCTCAATGTCCTTCAATCAGGCCAGAAATCACTACAAAAATTATGATTACAGTTACAAACAAATGAGTGGAACGTTTACATTTAGGGAAACTAAAAAAGCCTCATGTAACTTTTGAAAATAATCATTTACTCAAATATACTTGTAGATATAGGAATGGTGATAACACAGGACCAAAAATAAGCTTGCAAGTGAAATTTCTAGAAGCTCACGGAAACAATGCCATCTCACATTGCAGATGTAAAAGGACAAAACAGTTCTAATGGGGTTAAGGGTACTCTGGTCATCTCTGTTCCTTTGATAATGTGGAGTGTTAACTATTTTCACTTCCCATATCCCAAAAGTTAGTCTACAGGAGGAGCTGGTGGATCTTATCCATTCTGGATACTGGTTGGCTTTCCAGGTAGGTGGATCCTCTTAGATTAGGGTGTCTCAGTAAGAACAAGATCACTGCAATAACTCTGCAGGCCACCCAGGTCATAGTTACACTGGTGCTGTTATCATCAGAGGATCCTGGTAATTCCTGAAGACATTCCACATCCCTGCAGTAGCACTGGGACTGCCACAACAGATCAGTCGGCCTTTTCATTGCATGTTCATGAGAATGAACACAGGGATCAAACCTGCTTTCTTCCATGATTACCCAGCATGACAGTTTAAATTTCTCACACTTCTGGTGGCTAGGAAGTACAAGATCAAGATATTGGCAGACTTAGTGTCTGGTAAAGGCTTGTTCTCTGGTTCACAGATGTTGCCTTCTTAAAGTGTCCTTTCTAGGGTGGAAGTGGTGTTTTATATCTCCTATTTTTTTTTTTTTCAAATTTTATTTTAGAGGAGTCTTATAAAAGTAAGATGATGTGTGTGTTTTTTATTTCTTTAATACTTTGATAATCAGCAAATTTTATTTAGATAATTCCTTAATATCCTCCAACTATTTTTCTAATGGTTAATTTCTCAAATGCATATATTTTATAATATATATTTTTTCTTAACCACTAGGACGAATCAGTTATCCCTTAATCAGCTTACTCCTAACCCCATTTCTCCTTCTGGTGACATATAATCTAGGACACCATCATTTCCTCCTGCCTCCTTACATCTCTCATGTTGAACTCATCTGGGATTATTTTTTGTTGCAAGTGATAATAATTTCTTTGCATTTTATTTGAGTATAAATGTTTATTTATATATCGCATATGCACTATCACATAAGCATATTTTAAGTATAAATAATATATATTATGTATGTATTATTTATATATTCAAAGTATTAACTATATATTTTACTGATTTGTTTGGTCATTGCTACTTTTAAAATTTTACATTTTTCTCATATTATTTTCTTGTGCAATAGTATAATTTTTTAGTGGTAACTTTCAGAAAGGGTCTATGGGTTTTAAATTTATTTCTTACTCTTTGCAACTTCTAAACTTTTATTATGTCTGCAAAATTAACAATTCATATGCTCTGTTCATATGATAGACAGTGGATTGGCTGGTCTCAAAATTAATTTCCCTCAAATCTCTGAGAGTATTGCAGCATTGCCTTTCACCATCCAATTTGCTAACTAAATGTCAACATGATTGTTCTTTTTTTTTTTTTTTTTTTTTAAGGTATTTCCTGCCCTGGAAGTGTTTTAGTATTTTTAGGTTCAGTTCTGAAGCTTGAAGTTCTGGGTTCAAATCCTTACCCTGCTACTTATCTGTGCTCATATTAAAAAAAAATTAGTCCTCTTAAATCAATCCTCTATGTCTCCTAATTTTTTATCACGTTTTAAAAAAATTGCTGTCTGTCATTTCCTTGTCTTGGTATTCTAATTTTTTGCTTGAATTTGATTAACCGAATTTCATTTCTAAGCCTTATATTAACTATTTTTAATTTAGACACTATTTCTCCACTTGTCTATCATTCTTTCTGATTGGTTCATTTTTGTAATCCTTACTATTGCTTTCTAGATGCAATAATCTCTCAAATTTCTCTTAATCACTATATAGATTTTATTAAAATATCTTTTATTTCCTGACTTTCCATTTTAGCATTTTTTCTTAGCACCTTAGCTGTTTTCATTTTCCTCAAGTGGCTTATGGTTTTTGATGAATGGTTTAGATCATTGATATGGGTTTAAGTGGATGAGATGGTTAAATGCTGGGTATAAAAAGTTAGTAATGGTTTAAGTTTACATTTTATGGCCCATTGGTATGAAGCTGGTAGCAAAACTTAGGACACTTGCTAACAGCCAAAATAAAGAGTAATAATTTTTGCCACTGAAAACTTAAGTAAATTTTCTTACATGCACAAAACTGCTTCTCCCCGACCTCCCCTACTCCATTCCTCAACATGTTCAGATTTCCCTCAGGCTCTGTCCTTCTTCCCATTGCTCTCTGTTTGAACTAACACTGACCGCAGGCAAGTAGCTCACTTCATTTAGGGTATATCTTTTGAGTTTTAGTTTGGTAGTAGGGATTGAGGACAGAAAGAAGTTGGACCCATTTGACCAGCTGATTACAATTTTTTTCTTTAATTAATTATTGTGATAACTGACCTAGTGCTCCCTCTCATGCTTTGTGGTTCTCCACTGTGAAGTTAGTATATTTTATTTTTCAGTAGTTTTCTACTCATCATCTTTGGGCCATGCTTTTTCTGTTCCTGTTTATCTGGCATTAACAACTTTATATCCTCTCTACATTTCCATAAATTTTGGAATTTTTTGTTTCTTTCCATAAAATTAGAAATTAATGTTATATGTGTTGTCATGTGTGCACAAATGCCCATGCTTGTGTATGTGTGCAAAATATATATACATATGCAGAGTCATCGAAAGAGACCATATAGGAAGAGTTAAGTGCATATATTCAGACTATCCAAACAGTCCATCTCTACTACGTTTCAGAATATTTATTGAAGTGTACCAGGATATTTGACAGGTTGGCGAATGAACAACCAGAATGCTCCTTCATACAATAAAACAAGGAGATTTCTATTGCAGTCAACAAAAATATTTCACATGTACTCTGTCATCAGTGGGATGCCGGAAGAATATCTAGGTCTTGGAAAAGCTTGGATGTTCTGGATGTTCAAACTGCTCCCTCTGTAATAAGAAGTTTCCAGCCTTGGCAACCTGTTCTGATTCGACTACAAGGGAAAGTTATGTAGTAAGTATTTCTTTAATACCTTGACATTGTTCTTTCCACATCAAAATGAAAAACAAAAGAACAAAACATACAACATGATGATATCACCTTCATGAATTCTATGAAGTACCTCAATATATATGATTATCTATATCTTAGAATTTCTTGAATCAGTGATATTATAACCCTTATTAGTTTTAATGTACCTAACTTCTCTTATTCATTTATTAATTTGATCAATACTTATTGAGCTTCTACTATACAAAAGACACTATCCTTAGCATTGAGGAAATGTGTGAAGAGAAGAAAACAGATCAAGATTTCTTCCTTTGTGGAGTTACATTGTAAAAGTTTGTATCTAAAGATAAATTCATTTTCTCCTCTTTCATTCACAATAGAACTAAATCTAATGGTAAATGGGCCAGGCGTGGTGGCTCATGCCTATAATCTTAGCACTCTGGGAGGCCGAGGTGGGAGGATGGCTCAAGGTCAGGAGTTTGAAACCAGCTCTGAGCAAGAATGAAACCCTGTCTCTACTAAAAATAGAAAGAAATTAATGGGCCAACTGAAATATATAGAAAAAAATTAGCCGGGCATGGTGGTGCATGCCTGTAGTCCCAGCTACTCGGGGGGCTGGGGCAGAAGGATAGTTTCAATCCAGAAGTTTGAGGTTGCTGTGAGCTAGGCCAATCCCATAGCACTCTAGCCCAGGCAACAGAGTGAGACTGTGTCTCAAAAAAAAAAAAAAAATCGAATGGTAAATGACCTAAAATTAAAAAAAAAAAAATACTCTTAAGTTATGTGAAGTACATTTTATAACTGTGAAATACATTGCGAATACTGTAGAATAATAATTAAAGTGTTCTATATCGATGGTACTTTCAGAGTTAAGAAATTATATAAGGGTTGAAGTTTGTACTTTCATATTAAGCACTTAATATGCTTTGCATATAAACTTTTGACAGTTTATTTTTGTTTTCAAATTAGCAACCTAGTAACAGCAATGAAAAAATATTTGATTTTACAATATGCCAATCATTATAAAATAAGATTCCAGTTCATATAAGGGGCTTTTTTGGATGAAGGCTGGGTCAAAACTCTGTCAGAATTTCTAGTTGAAAAATAAAAATGTCAGTTAATCATCATATGTTTCAAAATATTTGGATACTTGACACTACTGTAGACAAAGCTTCTGGGTGAGAAGATGAATTTTTATTTTATTTTATTTTATTGTTTTTAACCAGGATATATCAAGGTAATACAGTCAAAGAGGAACTCTCTTAGCTTGGATTAGTTCAAAACAAGGTTAAAAAAAAATAAAAATAGTTCAAGCCTCTGGAGAAAGAGGTTCCAGTCTATGGCAACCTGTTCTGATGTGACTACATTAAGAGTTATAGGAAAATTAGTTCTTTAATCCTTTGTCATTCTTTCCTCAACCTCTATGTGAAAAATAAATAAATAAATAAGATTAACTCTTGCCAGTTTTATAAATGAACATTTATTGTCACCTTAGGCCAAAGAAATTTTATTCTTCTCAGAATACCCTACCACAATGAGCTGATTGCCTTCAAAGTAATCATATGAAAATCAGTTTAAACTGAATTCAGAAAAAAATTCCCAGGTATTCTCCTTGAAACCTAAGAATAAATCATACATGGTTTTGTGTAATATGTCTATTATCTTATACATAATGTTATATAATAAATTAATCTCATATATTTAATAAACTGTATGTAATTTTGCAGAGGTAGGAGAAGTATGGGGTGGTGAACATCAGGTATATTGCCAGAAGCTATCGCTGCTCTTGATATAGTCTCACTCTTAGGAATTTTACTGAAAATAATTCACTTTGTAATAGCTTTTTATGGGCTTCATGCATGATACTATCTAAACACTTACATGAGGCTCCAATTGAAGATATAGAAGTTCTGACAAATAGAACCTAGTGGCTGGGCACAGTGGCTCACACCTGTAATCACAGCACTTTGGGAGGCTATGGTGGGAGGATTGCTTGAGGCCAAGAGTTTGAGACCAGCCTGGGCAATGTAGAGACCCTGTCTCTACAAGAGAAAAAAAAAAAAACAATTTAGAGGTGCATTGCCACAAATATACCACCTCCTTTAGAGCACTTACCTTATTTCACTTCATATTATGTTTATCCACAGAGTATTGTCATCCAATACAATATCACTGCCTCTAAGAGTTGTTTCAACTCCCAAACCCTCTAAATTAACACATTAGAGGCAGCGGAGAATAGACCACAAAGCAGGCTAGGAAGGTGCCCAGACTGCCACAACTCTGTTCAGCCCCACAACACA